>JAHKKF010506486.1:0-61406 GCA_019740295.1 Labeo calbasu
AGTCATGAAGACGTTGTGTTATCGCGACTACTCATATGACAATCTCACTGTTAACGTGGTGCTTTATGTGAGCGCGGGTGGTTATGCGTGTGCGATGTACTGGAAATATACATTTCACTCCATAACTATGGCTTTTCTTTAGCAACCCTGCTGAAAAAACCTGGTCAACAGCTTAAACTCAAGCTAGTTGTTGGAACCTGTTTTTTTTGCGGGTTAAAAGTTGGCTACCAGCTTTAACTGACTTGATTTACCAAGTTTATTAGGTTTGTCAACTATCACTCCAGTTGATCAACACATTTAAACCATGCAAAACCAGCCACCACCATTTGTATATAGTCATATGGAGCAGGATTTTGGACCAATGAGAGTTCTCTGTGGGTGTGGCTACACAAAAAAACAATGCAAAACAGAAACCAAGCAATCAACAAAATGCCCTATTACACGTTGATTGTCATGGTCAGTTAAGACAAAAAATTTATATTATTATGGAATAAGAGATTGCAGTGCGTCTTACTGCATCTAAATAAGTAATAAATGAATAACAGAAAACAATTTCTACATAAACCACATCTAGATGTTGACTGCCAACATCTATTTTTCTCTTTTTTTGTCATATATTTCTGCTCTGGCTTCCGTACTCTGTATTTCAAAACTCTGTACTGCAGTACTGTGAATATTGTTGGTTTGCTTATGATAAATTGCTCGTGATTTTCCTCATTTGTGAGTCGCTTTGGATAAAAGCTTCTGCTGAATGATGAAATATAAATGTTAAATGTACAATTAGCCACATTACTGTATTACATTGATGAGAATGACATTTTTCACATTACAGTAATGAGAAATTGAACATAAATGCCAATTTTAATGGTTCTAAAAATAGGCTTCTTTTTGTGTAATAAAACATGAGCTAGACATTTCTTTGTGAGATTCACCCATCAAAGGGATTCAAAACTCTTGTTTTTATTCGCTGTACACCACGGTGCAATGCGCTTTCTACTGATGCTTTTGAGGGGAATAAAATTACAGCGTTCTGTTTCCTCTGGCGTTTTAACACAATTTGAGTACAATGTGTTAAAGGCAGTTAACGTCACTAATGTGTTTCATATTTCCTACAGACAAGGAGGAAAAAAACTCACAAGAAAGCTGAATACTAACTAACGCGAAATCCATTGAGCGGATAAGGATAGGCGTGCGTCCTCAGGCAGAAGTGGAACGGTTAACGACATCATCTCAGCGCTGGGGTCTCAGTGCGGGCATTCTGCTAATGTAAACACTTTATCTGGCAGAAACAGCTCGGCCGCCACAGGCCCTCCTTCGTAACTTCACCAGCCAGCTGACGCTCTCTCTCTCTCTCTCCCTTCCTCTCGGTTCTGCTTTTTTCTTATGCTTCTTTCTTTAAAAGTTCAGTGTTCTCTAATGCTCCTTTTCCTCTAAACATCTCTCTTCTTTTTTAACCTGCCAACGTGTTGTCTCTTGCTCCCGTTTAACGTAACATCTTAAGCTTGCTTGTCCGCACTTGTTTAAACAGATTCTGTTTACACATTCGATCTATCATCCGATTTCACACTCCTCTGGGCTTGTGTATGTGCCACGAGTGATGCTTGCACAAAGCTAATATTCAGTGCTGAAGAAGAACAGAGCATTTCTTTAGCTTCAGAATGAGGAACATATTAAAAGCTATTATCAATACCTTATGTCTAATAAGTTCAGATTCACATGCTAAAGGTTGATGGTTGGATATATATTGTTGTAATATTAAGCAAAGTAAAAGATATTCACTTTTTAAGTATACATTTATTTTCAATAAATCTTATCCTAACATTCATTTAACATTCATTACAATTTTTTTAAGATCTTTTTATTATTATTTTTTTTTATTTAGATTACTGAATAGCATTTGGTCACATTGTATTTTCTAGGTTTTGTGACTAATTAGAAAAGCATTATTTTTACCTAGTCACAGTCTGTAGTTTCAGTCCCAAGCGAGTTGAGGTCAAAAGTTTATATACACCTTGCACAATCTGCAAAATCATTTTACCAAAATAAGAGGGATCATACAAAATGCGTGTTATTTTTTATTTAGCACTGACCTGCGTAAGATATTTCATATAAAAGACGTTTACATATAGTCCACAAGAGAAAATAACAGTTGCATTTATAAAAATGACCAGTTTACATACACTTGATTCTTAATACTGTGTTGTTACCTGAACAATCCACAGCTGTTTTTTTTTTTATCTAGTGATAGTTGTGTATAAGTCCCTTGTTTGTCCTGAATAGTTAAACTGCCCACTGTTCTTCAGAAAAATCCTTGATGTCCCACAAATTCTTTGTTTTTTTTTCAGTATTTTTTGTGTATTGAACCCTTTCCAACAATGACTGTATAATTTGGAGTCCCATTTTTTGACACTGAGGACAACTGAGGAGCTCATATCTAACTATTACAGAAGGTTCAAATGCTCACTGATGCTCCAGAAAGAAAAACGATGCATTACATTTGAACAGAATAAAGATGTGTAAATTTTTCTTATTTTGTTTAAATATTCTTTTATTTTTTTTAATTCATTTAGTACTGCCCTTCAGAAGTTATACTGGATACTTGTTTCCCAGAAGATTAAATAAGTCAAATTTACCCTGATTCTCAAATTTAAAAGGTTTTCACCCCCTGCCTCTAAATGCATTGTGTTTCCTTCTGGAGCATCAGTGAGCATTTGAAACTTCTGTATTAGTTGCAAATGAGTCCCTCAGTTGTCCTCAGTGTGAAAAGATGGATCTCAAAATCATACAGTCATTGTTGGAAAGAGTTCAAATACACAAAAATGCTGAAAAACCAAAGAATTTGTGTGACCTGAAGGATTTTTCCTAAGAACAACAGAAAGTTTAACTGTTCACTTCAACTGCTACAACTGACCTTAGTTGTAGTATACAACTATTTTAATGTACACATTTAATTTTTAAAGCTAAATTATGATTATTATTATTAAATAGCATTTGGTCACATTTTATTTGATAAATTTTGTGCTTATCCTGTCCTAGTCTGTAGTTTTAATCCCAGTCCTACACTGTTTCTTCACTGCTTTTCAATGGACCTGTGCTTCTGTGCTGAGCTCCTGACTTCATATGCTCTAAAGGGCCCTGTGCTAGAGCTCAGCTCATATCCGAGCTGTTCATTCATTTCCTATGACAGCTCCGCAGCAGGAGAGCTACTGGAGAGCTAGATTCGAAGGGCACAGCTGCATTAGATGTGGGGCGTTGGCCATTCCTCTGAGATATTATTCTCTGGCCAAGGACAAACGGCTTGACTTGTTCTTTTGAACCTTACGCACTCATCTAATCGTTCTCAAATGATCAGCATGCTTGTTTAATCTCCATTAGTTAAAGAGGATTCCAGGTACGGTCTCTGCAGATCAGAGTCATCTCATGGAAGTCCGAGGGAACGAGTGAGGCCGGAGAGGTTGACGGAGTTAAGGAAGGGAAAGCAGGGCCTTTGAAGTGCTGAGTGAGGAACTTGTCCTCCTCTTCTCATAAAACATGGCAGACAGATTAATGGCTAAGCTTTAGGGATACTTAAGAGTCAGCTTCAAGGGAATCAGGACAAGCCTCCGTGCTACCAAAGCCCTGCCACGCAAATCCATTCTCCTGCTCTTTCCACAGAGCCGAGATGGAGGAGCTCAGAGTGGCAAACACTGCTGACGCTATCGTAAGAGGAAATTATGAATATTTATCCAACTGGTCCTCTGGAGGACTGGGTTATAAGTTTCAGCGATGATGATTTTCAGGGCTGTGAGGGCGCAGAGTTCGAATCTTTGATTTGTTAGAGAAGCAGATGGAAAAGGGGGCTGAGGGAACTGGCGAGGCGTTTAAGCTAATGCTTGTTCGACAAACAAAGCTTATTGAGCTTTGCTGCTTATTAGGACAAAGCTTTGGTAAGACTCACAGCATAACTGCCAGTGTGCATGCAACTCAAACTGAAATGTTCAGAGAAGCTGAAAGGACGAAGATAAAAGATACTAAACATACAAATAAACAAATAAATGTTCCACACAGTTCGACCAAATTACAAATCGTAGTACCTGCTTCTCATTGGCAGTAACAGGGTATTGGTCCTTGAGCTCGGCCATGACAAAGCACTGGTAGTGTTGGTTGTTAGGAAGGGGACGGTTATAGAAGCCGTTGTATGTCTTTTCGTCGCCTAGGGTGAAAGTGTCTGGAAGGAAGGGCAGTTTTGCGGCAATGTAAGGCCTAACAGTGTCCGCGTGACGTCGTCTCCTGAGCAGAGCTCCCTCACTAGACTCTAGGAGCTGAGGAAGTGATCAGACAGAGATGAATTAGTGCAGGACAACACACTCAAAAAAAAAAAAAAAAAAAAAAAAAAATTTTTTTTTAATGCTTGTTCAAATTACTTGATTAAAATGAGCAGTCCACTTACATGTGTAAAAATTAATTGAGCTTAATAATTTTGTGTAGGGACTACACAAATCATTTTTGTTGACACAACTAACTGAAAAGTGCATGGGGTCGCATTAAGAGGGAAATATGTTGACAAAAATGTTTTTTTTTTAATGAAAGAAAACTATGTTGGAATTCTTATACATTTAATGGTAAGTTATTTTTGAGATTTAGAAGAGGTTTGGAGATTAGAAAAAGGTTAACACTGTGCAGAAGAGTAGCGCTCATTGCTTAGGGTGCTGGCAACTTCACTGACTTCCTGATGCATGCAATGAGCAATAACTGTACTAATGCCAGCTCTGAGATCAGTCTTCTTTGTTCAACTCTTATGGTATATTGCAACTATGAATGAAATTATCATTAACATGCCAACATGTGTTCTTACAAATTATTTTAAAAATAGCTTGTCCAGTGAACTAAGTAAATACTTTTCGATGCAATTAGTTCAGATAGATACAGCATAACTAAATTAAGTTCAATTAAACAAATAACATTTTGTTAAGCCAACTAAACATTATTTGTTTAACTGAACTTGTTTTAGTCTTGTTGTATGAACCTGAACTAATTGCATGGAAAAGTTTACTTTAATTTTATTAAGTTCACTGAACAAGTTATTTTTTTGAGTGTAGACATGAACACCACATGTTGTGTGGAAAACTAATGCTAAATTTGTCAATAACTTTCATTTGAATCGCTTGGGAATATGAAAGTATTTAATGTATAGAAACTCTACAAATGATAATATGGTCTTTTATTCATAAATTTACAAGGGTGTAAGCCAGCAACAACAAAAACAAACTTTCAATCTTTTAATCACTGAATTTGAAATGAAATTCCTAAAATGTAAAAGTAGCTATAAATTGTCATGTATATAGACCTATTCATACTATGAAAAGTATTATAAATGTGTATACATATTATGTAATATTTAACTGGAAATTGGGCCATCTTGAGCACCAAAAAAGAATTTTAAAATGATTTCTGAATGATCACTTAAGACTGGAATAATGGCTGCTACAAATTTAGCTTTGGCATCACAGGAATAAATTACCATTTTCAAAAGGTTTATAGGCCTAGAAATTACATTTATAAAATTCCCTGGTATTCCCAGGTTTCCAATGACCCTGGTAATTATGGAAATGGGAAAAAAAGCAGGAATAACTCACCTCATCCAGCTCCATCTCATCAGGATTAACAGATTGACGGGATGAAAGAGACCCAGGCACAACCACAATGTAGTACCACCTATACAGAAAACAACAATATTAGCATACACATCTTTACTACTCTCAACTGCACTACAGCAACTTGAACAAGTCACTATTTATATCAGAAAAGGTTGCATATTTCAGATGGTGGGAATTGAAAGCGCCGCATTCCAGGTGTGTGTGAGGGTGTAGAAAAACTGATGACTTGGTTTCTGGGTAATAGCTCCAGTTAATCATCTCAACACTACTGGTTTTAAATAATCAGCTCTATCTTCCAGAGCGTGAGTGAATGAAAAGAGAATGAGCTGTCAGGTGGTCCAGAGAAGGATAAGTTTGGGAGAGTGGCATTCAGCTGCTCATAATAAGACTGAGGCCGAGGTTTTAATTTGGCCGGTGTCTGATACTAGAAGCATTTTCAAAATCAGCTCCAAGAAAAACTCTCTCTGTGCTTCAGAGCTCCGCCATTACTGGAGAATGAAGCGCAGTGTCTGACATGAAATCCCACATCAATCAGCGCTACTCCAAATGCCAATCTTCTCCAAGACTTTCTCATCCTCAACACTCTGGTAATCTTTTTACCAATCAAAAAAGGCACTCTGGAGCACAGGCCTGTTCTTCTCCTGGGATTGGCAACAAGTTTTTTTTTTTTTTTTGGACCACAGTGCACCAGCTCTGATTTTGTCAACGGCCAAGACGTCAGAGAAGAAATCTCCCAGCTTGCGGTTCAGTCACAAATTAGTTTCATTTCTTTTTAGGGAACATAATTGGCTGAGGAAAAGCGTGACTCACAAACAACATGTTCCTCTCAAAGGACAAAAACAATCTCCACTTTTCTTCCATTACCTCCTCATTCATGAAAAATTAAGTGTTGAAAATTACATATAAACATAAGTGGCCTTTCTCATGCATAAATTATGATGACACATTTAAGTGGTACGATAACTGAAGGGCCTCCACCCATCACCAGGAGCTCCCGTGAAGAGCACTCAGCCGTAATGATGGGCTCTCTGTGGCAAGAACATCAGAAACGGAGCAGTGTGTCTGCTTTCTACGAGCAGGATGTGTTCATATCCTCCATCACGACAGGCTGCTCTCTAAGTGGTCTCAAACCAAGACTTTCAGATATATCTTCCCCTCAGCTGAGATAGAAAACAGCCTGTCTGCCGGCACATTCTCCGCTATTGATTTCTATGCGTTCCATCACGACTCATCCTTCAGCACACGGCTCGGAGGAGAATGAAGTGAAAACATGCCGATGTCACTTGAGCCTGACAAGGACCTTCTGGTAGTCTGAAAAACTCGGTGCTTTTCAGGAGAAGGTCAAATGTAAAGCTGAATACAGTAGGATGACGTTACTTTGGGTTTAAAAAGCAGCCAGAATCTGCAGCGTTGGCAGGATGGCTGTTTGCTGAGGTGGAGAGAATCAGTCTGAGCATTCAGTTGGGGGGAGAGAATAATTGCATGGTAATGGTGTGTGAGCTACGCTGCAGAACGGAAAGCATGCCGTCATTGACCCGAATGGGGCTGCAGGCATTACTTTGGGCAGCGTCACTGTATCCGTAGGGATTTATGAGGTTTAAATTGAGGGGAAGGAGTTGTGCACAACAGTAACTATATCAAATTCGTTTATTCTTTGACAAAAGAAAACTTTTGTGCACATTCAAATTCTCCTAAAAGCTATTTTTCAATTATGTTGTTTTATACAGATATTTATTTCAAATTAAATGTATTTTATCCATTCTTTCTACGTTTAATAAAAAAAAACAACAACACATTAATGCATTATTTTATAATGTTAAGTAAATATCTTTGCTACCCAGCTAATTTCATTTTCTTTGCATGTTTATACAAACTACACTAAAATAAAAAAATAAATACATTCATATCGTGACAACTGAAGATTTTAGCATGGTAATGGATATGAGAATGTTAATGTATTTGGTCTTGGCAGAATAGATCTGCTATGCAGGTGAATTGCTGCTGCTGTTGGTAATTGCTGTTGTTGTAGATTATATAGTGCTGTGAGTATTTAAGACATACTGCTGATGCACAACTACCATATAAAATAACTCATAGCAGATCTATGCAGGTGGAGCTGGGGAAGGTGGAGGGTTTCAGAGGAACTCTGGAATGCGCTGCGAAATGCTCAAGTGAATACTATCCAGCCATTTAAATATAACGCAGCAAGATCCTTTGCTGTGTAAGCAACACAAACCAATCAGTTTGTGCCAAGTATTTTAACATTGTGAAAATCATCAGTTTACTTTAAAGAGCCATCAGCCTGCACCATTCTAGAGTCTCACGACAGACATAACGTTTTATCATCTTATTTTCTCACCAACTAAAAGCGTAACCCATTTTGTTTATCTGATTACTAGAGTACTAACCTGACAGGAGCTGTGGTGGGCACTTTGGGCAGGTTGATGGTGAGTTTACCATTGCTGGTCTGGTCTGCTGTGTACAGAACAGGCTTAGTTTTGAACAGGTCGGGTGCGGTACGGATGGAGACCTGCTGCTGCAGGCCACCAGCGCTGTTCCCCCGGCTCATCAGCACGAAAGAGTAATTAGTATCCGGCTGCAGTCGTGTGATCAGCTTCCTCTTGAGGTTGCCCTGGACTTCCACACTCTGCTGGTTATAGAGGATCTACAGGAGAGAGAGGTTCAATTTCACTCAGTTGCACGGCTCACTAAATCTAATTTTTCATTCAGTTTCATTTAAACAAAGAACTTGATTGCATAAACAGACGCAGCTGCTTTTAGCGATGGAAACCGTGTGCTGTTTTCTGGGCTTGGCCCATCAGGACATTACTGTTATGGTTTTATACCAGTGGCTGGCATGCAGAGACGCCACACAGACTGTCTGTCAAGTTCACTGTAGGCCAAAGACCATTCTGACAGACTTTCCACAACGTTTTTGCATACTGACCAATAGTGTGACTTGCAATTTTGCTAAACCACATGTGAATTTACAGAATCGGCATTTAAAACCTAATAGGTAAGATTACATTTACATCTGTCACAGTGTAATCATTCTGCATGGAAATTAGACAATTTTACAGTTAACTCCCAAGTGCAAGTCTATAAAACAGGTATAAAAATGGACATAAATGCCTGTGAATAATAATACAAGGAAATTGTCTATGTACGTTAATGGGGTCTTACCTTAAAAGGCACTTGGGATTTATAATTTTCTGGCACCTCCCAGGTGAGAAGGACAGAGGTTTTCATCACAGCTTTGACACCAAAACTTGTGGCAAATGCTATTGGACAGAGAACAGAAATTTCATAAACATATATACAGAGCTCAGGGTTTGAATTATTAGGTAACATTTAAAGCAAAACAGAGCTTCTGAAATTGTTTATATAGGGACTGTTTACTGATCCCTTGTTATGTAAAACTACTGACACTTCAGTAAAGTACTTATAATATCTTGCACATACATCATTGTTTAATAAAGAAAGAAATACAGGCCCTGTCTGAAAACTCCCTATAAAAGCTGTTCTGTACAATAGACAATCAGCTTATTTGTGACCCTGGACCACAAAACCAGTCTTTAGTAGCACAGGTATATTTGTAGCAACAGCCAAAAATACACTGTATGGGTCAAAATGATCGATTTTTAATTTATGCCATAAAACATTAGAATAGTAAAGTAAACTAAAGTAAAGATCATGTTCTATGAAGATATTTTGTAAATGTCCTACCGTAAATATTAAAACTTAATTTTGATTAGTAATATTCATTGCTAAGAACTTCATTTAGACAACTTTAAAGGCAATTTTCTCAGTATTTTGCACCCTCAGATTACAGTTTCAAAAAAAGTACTTCGACTTCATCTTATTTCAGGTAGTTGCCAAGGCAACTTTTCTAATTTTAATCTAGTCCTTCCATCTTTATTTTATTTCAGTTATTGAAAACCATTTTTAAAAACTTTAGCTCTTAGTTAATAATTCTAACACAAGCAGTTCATTCTTTCATTTCAATTCTTTTCAGAAGTTGAATGTTCACATAAAGTAAAAAACAAAAGCAGGATTTTTCCATTTGCCTTGAAAAACAGACCACCCAATGTGAAGATAATTGGATTTTTCATGGTGCACATTTATCACGGTGTTAGCACGGCAAAATGGCTATGTTATGTCAAGCATGTGTTATTGCAGAAAAATAATAACATTTGTTGGTTATCTGATGATTTTTCTGTGACCAGCAATGGACAGTGGATTTCAGACAGAAAGGAACATGTTTTGGTGGACAAAATCTTTCTAGTAACATGAATATGTGTGTAGTATGTGCACCTTCCTGCACCGTACACACTATATCATTAAATAAAGTGTATAAGGTGCATTATAATTATGTTACGGTGCATTGTAATTATCTGAAGCTTGACAGAGCAATAAATTACACCTCACACTATACAGAGGGATAAAAGGATTTCTCTATCTGTTTAAGCGATTTAACATGAGCTGTGCAGTCTAAACACAAACCAGGTGATGTAGACATGGTCCTGCTCTGGATACTAGGACTTATGGGACCCCCTCCCTTGCTGGTGAAGGCTTGCACACGGATATCATAGGTGGTGTCTGGCCGAAGCCCCTGGATGGTCATCTGGGTGTCGGATGTGCGATTGGTGCCGTTCTGTATGTTGTTGATGTCGCGGTACATCACTAGATATTGCGTGATCCGGCCGTTGCGCTCTGACAGGGCTGGGGGGTCCCAGGCAAGGCGGGTGGTGGAGGTGGTCAGGCCCACGACACGTAGGTTGAGGGGAAATCCACTTGGCACGTCCTCTGGGGTGCTGATCTCTTTTATATACTCCTCTCCGGCTCCCGCCCGGTTTCTAGCACTCAGGTGGAAGGTGTAGGTGGCACCCTTGTGCAGTTCTGTGGCGGTGTGGTGGTCGTCGGTACGTGCAAACTCACGGACTTCATAGTTTTCTTCCTCCACACGCTTGTACCGCAGTCGGTAGCCAATCAGCTCACCCACCATGTCCTTAGGAGGCTGCCACTGGATGAGGGCTGTGTTGCCAATAGTGGTGCTGATGATCATGGTGGGTTTCCCAGGCACTGCAGGGGCAGAGTGAAAATATGAATTGCATTGTTAAAAAGAGCGTTATTTGTGCATGCCACATGCTACCATTTGGTATATAAATAACCTGCCTGTTTGCATTTCCTCTTTTAATTGATCTGGGTGATTTTTTTTTCAGCCAATATCCTCCTAAACATTTTAAATGTCTAAAACACCTTCTTATTTTGGCATTAGTGACCATCTACATACTATGGAAGCCTGTTTCTGCCACAGAATAAAAAATAACTGTCAAGTTCACTGTGAAAATGACACTAAAAATGACACTAAAGACATAAAATGTTAGAAAAGATTGGCATTTCTGTTCTTTTGAACTAATCTAAAATACTAAGTATTTTTATAATGACTATTAAGTAAATATTAAGCTTTCTGAAGGATCATGTGACACTGAAGACTGGAGTAATGGCTGCTAAAAAAAAATCAGCTTTGCATCACAGGAATAAATTACATTTTAAAATGTAATACAATACACTTTAAATCTGATTAACCACAAACTTTTAATAATATACTGTAAGTACAATGACTTGTAATGAGCTTTCCTGCTAACCTTAAATTTATAATATTTATAATGTTTAATAACAATAAAAAGTGAAGACCTTTCCATCTATTTTATCCTTTGAGTGAAGGAATGCCTTGGAAAAGCTGCTTTTAATTAAATGTCACCAGACATTCGAAAATGAATCGTCACTGAAAACCCTGACAGACACATTCAAGTCAAAGAAACTGAAAAAAATTACTTCGATAATGTGATATTTGTAAGCAAATCAGGCCATTCAGTACAATATAGCATTTTGTGCCAACAACTGAGAAAAGATGTACCTGAGCTAAAGCAGGTTCTTAGATTTAAAATGCTTTTTGTTAGGAACAATGTGCATCAATGAATGAAGGCCAGAAACATTGGAAATTAAACTCGGTGAACTCTGAATGTGAAGTACTGTGAATGAAGAGTGAGTGAGTTTCTACCTGCTCCGGTGGTGGTGACGACTTTGGCTTTGCTGCGTGCCCCATCACCCTTGGTTGTGTATGCTGCCACAGTAACGGAGTAAGAAGTCTCGGAGAGAAGTCCAGTGATCACAGCCTCCTGTTGAAAGGAAACAGCATGATCCCTGAGATGCCAAGAGAGCCTTATCTAGAGACGCCCTCATGCCATCCCCACTGGCAGACACTGATCATAAACCCTCCAATAAACCACACACACCCCAACCATTTATGCTTAACCATTTCCAACCTCCCTTTTAAAACCATCGGGCTTACTTTTCGTTTCATATTACACATACACAAGTACTCTGAAAGGCTTCGAAAAGCTTTTTTTCTATAGAAGCTCTTCCAAGCCACAAAGAGAAGAACCAAAGCAGCCCATGGGTGCCAGTGTTCTTGCTTTACACCAGTAATGGCAAATCATATTTTAACAAGTCAGCTGAAAAACTATCAGTAAGTTTGTCATTTGATATATATAGTAAAGGTTCCCATAAAATGTTGGTCAAATTATTAGCAAACTACTGTATAATGTAATATTAACCAGTGTATAGCAGAACAATGACACATCTGGTGGACATCAACAGATGACCTGTGTGAGCATTTGAACAAACTCACAAACCAAAGGGGAAAAAAAGAGCCAAACATAGCACACAAAGGCACATGTACAAACACATGCGAACACACAAACATATGCACACACAGTCTTGCTTAGGGTCAATACACAATTATGACTTCTCCCCTATAGTCTACAGTAATAATACATTTACTTTAACAATTCAGCATCCACACAGTGGGAATAAATTTGGCTGTCAGCAATCAACCACATAGAAACACAACAGAGCTAAATTAATACAGTGATCAGAATTAACCTGCTAAAACGGTGCTTTGTTGATGTACTGTTACTTTCAACATGAATAAGCTATAAGAATATAAAACTAATTTTACTGAAAATCATCTTATGAGGAATAATGTCTATAAAGCCTACAGTTACTCAGGTAATCTCTTCTTAGGTGTGGTAAAAAATCCTCACACACGCAAAGAAACCAAACTCGCACAAAAATGAAAGCATACAGGTTCAACCACACTTAAACACACACACACACATGGAAATAAACCAAGATCATAACATAGCACATGTTGTTCACCCGCCACACACTTATAAAAAAAATACCAAGCTCCTATATTACACATGCCCCCACATCCTCTGGTAAATTAAGTTCCTGAAAACTGCATTTTAAAAGCTTCTCGTTAGCCTTTTTAGCATGTCTTAACCGTGTTTCTTCTATAATTAAGGGTTTCATTATATTAATGCTTATACCAGTATGTGCCCAGTGTTTCACAATTTTCTTTTTAAATGAAGATTGCTTGGTTTGGTTTGCTCTCCCGCTGAAGCCCTAAAGAGGGGGAACACAGGATAAAATGTAAATGATTGGATAAAATTTAAATGACCTTTTAAATTTGAGCGTTTATTCATTAATTTAATCACACAAAATTACTTTTTATAGACAAAGCAATTGCACTTTCGTCTCTCATTTTCTCCATCTTAAATAGCGCTCTTTTATCGGTTTTCAAGCAAAGGGAAAAGCTTGCATTCCCAGAGTACAGAACTTTAACCAAGTAGGAGGGGGTTAAAACAATTCTGTGAGTAGTACACTAGGGCATGTTCAGTTTTAGCAGCAATTTATTAAACATTAAGCATTGTGCGCTCAAAGCTCTATTGAGCAAACAGAGTTTTTAGTTAATTTTACATTATCAGTGTTACCAAAAGGTGTCTGAGCAAGATATATTGGTAACCATACTGTGTCTGTACTAGTCAATATTATTATTATTTTTATTATTTATTATTTTTTAAGGACGTTTCTGCCATTGATTAAAAACATGTTTACATCTTACAATTATGACTTTTTCCTCATCAGAATTACAAGATATAAGCTCAAGACAAGCTTATGAATCACAATTCTGAGAAAAAAAAAAGTCATAATCATAAGATACAGTATGCATTTTTCATCACCGAAAAACAGTAAATGACTCAGTATTCATATTTAAGCTAAATTTGATTCTCTGAAGCTTTTTTTGTTGGAACAAGGTGAGATTATTGGTGTGGCATCTGCGGGGCTAATAGGTGTGTGTTTCCTCTATACACTGAGCACAGTCACACTTCATTAGTGAGCTAGCAGCTGACGCCAACCTTCAAAATGGCTGATTGCTAGAATAAATAACACAGAGGTGCACAGATGTCACTCGCTGACACCAGCGTGTCTCTCTGCTGTCAAGCCATAATCAATGTCATCAGTGAAAAGAGCAGCACAGTCCCATTACGTGTTGCGGGTACCTCTGAATAGAGCCTGAGGTGAAAGAAATTAATAGAATTTCTCACCTTTGATTAAAAAAAGAGGATCTAAAAATGACTTAAACAAAGCCTGTCTATTTCTGTATCTTCTTTAAGAGTTTAGAGAGGTTTCTTAACAATACAGATGTTGGGTGTTTATCTTAGATACGGGTGTGACAGTAAGAGAGATGTTTATCTGGATGACAACATGGTGGAATCGAGTACAGTTCCTGTTACCTCACGTTTAATATTAAGCAGTGTTGCCCTTCCCTATTTTATATGAAGTAACTTTTGTTCATTTTACGAAGCCTAAAGACTAGAGATAGACTTTGTTACAGTTCAGTTTACTTTAATATAGTGATGTAACTACTGTCCCATTGTTTTATCTCTGTCTCACATGGTTGGTCATATTATTAGTATGTGAGGGATATTCAGTCCAAAACTGTGACAAAACTGTGGTACTGTAAATGATTGCAAAGTGCAGACCAATTATCCACTGAACAGAGCGGTGTGAATGTATAAGCGGGCACAAACCACTGCTCTGCACAGAACAGATTCTGAAGAGTACTAGGCAAGTCAACATTTTTTCTTTGCAACAGTGTAAAAAGAGTGTCGCAATGCTTTTAAGTTCAAACTTATCTGAGATAACAATAACTGCTGAAAATGAAGTACTGCATTTGTTTGAGATACAATTAAGTATGCTATTTTATTTGTAGAATTTTCCCAACCATTATATTCTAACGGCTAAGACTGACTGGATCAGCCATTAATCTGGGTGGATCAGTATCACCCCGGCCCTAATTTCCACCAAAATAACATAATTACTACTGTAATACCGCAATAAACGAATCTGGCACCTCCTTCAAACAGAAGAAAGTTCCCAGTCTACTTTGATGGTTGTACCTACAACACATCTGGAAAAAAAGTGAATAAGTGTTTTGCCACTATGATCCCAAGAAGCGGATGTGACAACTTGACATCTTACATGCAGATTATTCAATTAGAATCTGGCACCTCTTTCAAACAGTGTAAAAAGAAAGTTACCAGTCACTGATCGTTGTACCTAAACACATCTAGAAAAAAAGTGAATGAGTGTTTTGCCACTGTGATCACAAGATGTGAAAGTGATAACTTGACATCTTACAAGCAGATTATTCAATTAGCACTTTTAAAAAGTATCTCAAGGGATCAGCATTAGTCAATGTAATTATCTCTGGTACTTCTTTTGCATTTATTTTTATTTACTTGAATATATTGTAGTATTATTAATAATAACTTTCAGCATCATTGCTCAAGTCTTCAGCCACATCAGGGCTGTTTAACCCCTAATTACATCCAACATCGGCGAAAGTAAATTTGGAGGACAACCTCAATTTGTACACAGATTCACACACGCCTAGCTAGAGACCCCACTGACAGCTCAGGGTCACTACGTCAGGTGTGAGTCCCCGTTTTAACGTATGAATCTGAGATTCCAGAAATCCAGTTCATTGACAAGCTGCCAGACAGCCCTGAATCATGGGAGAGGGAAAAGAGCGATTTGGCGGGAGCAAGCGATTGGCTCACTCTGAATGTTTTCCAGGCAGGTGGCAGCACGCAGTGGCAGCAGAGCAGGTGCGGTCGCTAACAGCAGGGCTCCAGAGAGACGGCAGCCAGTCTGCTGGCACAGAGATGGGCGGACTGAGAAATGGGGTCAGGCTTCACTGGGAGGAAAACGACACTGGTAACTGAAGTGCGCCCATTTCTTTGGCTCTTTTTTAATGCTCCAAATCTAGGCAGTAAGAGGATTTACTAGCGTAACGCAAGCCAGGCCCCGAACTGTAGTGGGCTGTCACGCAACTATAAGAACCTTTTGAGGAAACTCTGGAACAACGAGACACACACACACACACACACACACACACACAAAGGCATGCTCACAGACAACACACACCTACACACACAAAGAGCTGTGGTGTTGAAAGCCGACTGTTGTCTGCAGCTTTCTCTTTCCAGCCAGGCTTCACTGGTTTTCAACACTCACAGCACACATAACCCTGAACCCATCCCTCTGCTGAAAGCAGGTCACATCATTCAGTGCTTTTCTTTCCCAACCCCTTCACTCATCACACAGGGGCCAAGCAGATTGTAAGTTGTTCATTAATATCCCCTTCTATGCTTCAATGTACTCCAAACCCCACCACCCCAGAACAAAACAACAAAAAAAGTTGTGGTGACTACTGAAACGCAATGAATATTTTTTTTTAGTTTATTTTTGTGTAGCTGATGTGGTTTATTAATGAGCAAACGTGGTTTATTGCACGCTCTCTGGAATACTTGATTCTGATTGGTCAGTCAAGGAATTTTAAGGTCAAATATTATAGTGTAATGACTGATAAACTGCATTATTGGCCATTGTTCCTGACAACAGATTTCTTCTCATATAACTCAAATATTTAATCTTTATTTATTTATTTATTTATTTGTAAGGAGTAGTGTAATAAGTGCGATAATGTACAGTTAGATAAAAAATAATGTATTTGACAACAACTGAATGGGTTTATTTGAGAATAATGACAGATTTTTATTATAAGAATATTATTATTCTGCAAGGTGAATCAAGTTGATCAAAAGTGACAGTAAAGACATTATAAAAAAAATGCATTTCAAATAAAGGTTATTCTTTTAAATGATCTATTCATTACAGAATCAAAAAAATATGTTAATGTGATTATAACCTTAAACCAATAATAAAACTCAAAGCTTTCATTCATACAACTACTTACTTAAGCCTATGCCATGTCTCCGGCTTTTCTGTCTCTCTAGTCAAGTATTCTCATCTGTGTATGTTCAGCATTTCTTATTTTAGTGTGAGAGAGGTTTTATCATTCAGATAATGCTAAACTTGCCGGCTTTTCATGAAATTTTCAATAGTAGTGCTTTAGTAGTGAAGGTCTGTTCCATATTTGTTGTAAGTGCGCATGTGATTGTGTGTGCGTGTGAGTGAATAACGGGTACTTGCTATGCTAGAAGTCATTAGTGCAGTCATTACACTGTCAGTGAAATGTGCTCTCAGGGGCCAGACCTTTAGAGCATGCGGCATCATTACCATTAGTAAATACAGTGCATTAGTGGGTGACCTTCAGTATAATGCTGAAAATGCTGCAATTTATTCTGGTCTTTTCTGTGCGTATGTGTGTGTAAGAGTATGGAGTTGGGAATATGTCTGCAACAATGCTCAAAAGATGCTTAAAAAAAAAAAAAATTCAGCTTTCATGCTGATTGTGTATTTTTACCCCATTTCCCCTTTTTCAACAAACTGCTTGGTCCAAATTCATATTAAGCACACAGAAGGTGATCGAACAAACTGTTAATCCCTCTTTATAGGAATAAATAAAGGAGAACTGTTAGTTTTGAATGAATGAAGAAAAGGCAAGCAACAGAAGAAAAAGCGATAGATGAACACACAAACTCAGAGCATCCCCGCAGGCCCAATGCCGCAAACCACCCGCTCACACTTGAGTTACTCACATATTCCGTGGACTCTTCAATTTTCCACTGATGGAAAACATATGACAGATGAGAGGTAGAAAATGAATCAGAGATGGCACTACTGGGGAGAAAAAAAAGCATCGCTACCTTTTTTTTCTCTCATCTACAGATGAACACATAGCGTTAACAGTGACATGCTACAGAGACAGAGGAAAAGGGTGGAGGAGGAGATATGACAATATTTCACATTCGACACAGTGCTGCATAATGTCAGGTAAAAGGAGCAGCGGTATACTGCTAACAAAGGCAAGGTGCTTCATTCCGTCGCTCTGTGGGAGAAAGAAATGACAACTATTGCACCACTTACACCTGGTGCAAGAACGGTTTAGTCTCAGCATGGTTGCAAACATTGCAATTCACAGATACTTACCTGGGCTGCATTCATAATAAACCTGATAAGTGAACTCCAAAAGTCGTACAGTTATTGTACAATCCAAAACATTTACCACGTATGCACTGCCTGGTTACATGTGTATAATTTAAGACATGTAGTTACAATTTTATGTAAGGATGCACAAAATATTGGTACCATTATCAGCTGTTGGCTGGTATTGGAGGTTATTTAATGTATCAGTATACACTAATATTACATATTTAATGGTGCAGCTCATTTTTAGATTACCTTTGGAATTCAACTATTCATTAATTCATCTGTTAAAACACTAATAACTCAATTCATTACTACCGTTAATCTTTAATTCTCGAAATGAAAATCCATTTTTCATTGGATCATAATTATTAATTATACACAGCATTATAATGCCTCAATTCACATTTAAAATTAGTGATTTTAATTTGCAATTGTTTGTTTTTAATTTGCTGAGATTTAGGACTGAGATCTGATATCTTATCAATATCGACCAGATTTTTAATACTGTACATGAGTAAATTTAACACACTGACAGTTACACACACACACAAAAAAAAAGCCCCTGCTGGCGGATGCCGGTGTATTCTGACAGGACAACCGACATTTCTAAAAAGTTTTTAATTTTGATACAACATTTCTACATGAAAACTTTTCCCTTTAACTGTAAGTGAAACTCATTGGGATTGAAAGCCTATTTCTTGTTGCGAATCTCCTGGTGGTGTGGAGCATGAAATCCCATTACCCCCATCGCATTGCTAGCTTGGTGACATCAAACTTTACCGACACAGAGCACCCACAACCGCTGCTTTTTCTTACCCATCCTCAACAAAAGGCGCTCACACATGTATCAAATCTTCCTTGGACCGAGAAGCCAGCATGGAGTCAACTCAACCGGAGTTGATATTCCTTTTCGGGAAGAAAGGGGAAATTGCTCTTTTCTAACCGAGAATCTGCAAAGTGTAGTGAAGCACGTCACAATATCAGTGTGTGGACCCCCACACTGTAATTTTCTATATTAGATCATTCTGCAAACATTCATCCATATCCTATAATTGCTTCTCATGATCGAGCTGATGTAGATCTGTGTGTATATTGCATAACAGCACCATTAGCAGACTAGATGGGGGCCAATATTTCTTACTGTTTCTCTAACACACCGCTTCCCACTCACAAATCTCATGCTGATCCTATAGGATAATGCCTGGCATGTGTGGCGCCTTGTTAGTCTGTCAGCTATTCAGAGGTGGGAGCCTCATGGACGTTTTTAAAAGCCCCTTACAGCACAAGAGAAACCAGCAGCTTTGCCCAGAGCATGCCTTCCTAAAAGTCCAGTAACAATAACTTGATCCAGGGCACGGCTGCCTGGAGGCCCAGCCACCCGTCATTACCTTTCACGGCGAGGAGCTGAAGTCATGCTGATAACTTGAGTGGAAAGCACAGAGGCTGAAACATTGATCAGATATAATGGGCCGGAGAGCGCTTCTAACCCTTCAGGTCTGCACTTAAGAGTTGTACTGCAATCATTTAGTCATCGCTGTTTCACTGCGTTTGCTTCCTCCTCAATGGACTCCCTCTAAACTGCTGCTTTTAACTCTCCTATTAATTGTGCACAGTGCTGCAGCGTGGACACCAACACGCACTTAGAACATACACAACGGCATCCAAAGCCAACACTGTTCCTTTAGGCCGGTCTACACTCAATCATTAACATAACCCACCACAGCACCGACATAAGAAACATGCGCTTAAATAAACACAAACAACCTTTTTAAACTCAAGTTAATGAGACATTTTTTCCGCTTATCAGCGTTCTTAATGGGTTGTTGTTTTCCACATGGCACTTTAGCCTCTGTTAAACGTACAGGCTCTTTGCTTTCACAAAATTATCTCCTCAGAATCATTCTCTTTGAATGCAAGATGAATAAATTAGCCTACTTTATTAAAAGGCTTCAGAGAGCAGAAAAACCAGGTCAGAACTGATAGGAATCTTCAGCTGGAGCCAAATGCGGCAATTTTCAGACAGGATATTAAAATAGTAATGGAAGTCTGTGTTTGTCAGATAGTGGCTGTTGGAGAACAAGAGATGAAAGGGAAAGATGGTGCTGATATTAATCAGGGGAAATAAAGGGTTCTCCTCTCTCTCATTCATCTGGCACTGGGGCCACCGAGGCCAGAGAGATTCCCTCAGAGTTGGTGCTGTATCTCACATTCACGTTTACCTGAAAACAGATGCTCTCAGGGTCTTAAAGAGACTCTGGTTGCATTAGTTGGAACTCATACCTCCTACAACTTACAACCCCAAATAAAAACACCTGAACCAACTAATCAAGGTCTTTAGGTAAACTCGAAACTACAAGGCAAGTGTGTTAGAGCAAGAACTAGGACACTGGCCCTCAAGGAGCAGGTTTGGATACCCCTGACCTAATGGCAGGATAGTCGCAGTTTATGTATCCAGTGTTATTGGGTTCGAACCTTCAATGTTTTGGCTACCAGCTCTGGTCCTTGACTACTAAAAGCTGCACCACCCACAGCTCCGATCTCTCACTATGTCTGTCATTTGCTCGTTCCCTTTTCTATCGTACACCCACAACTAATGCAACAAGATCCTAACCAAACAGCACAGAAGAGTGATAGCTGTAATTGTAGGGGACCCTCATGCTGATTTATTGGAGATTCTTCATGGAAAGGCTGACAGGCTTCTCCAACGGCCACTTGCTTGGCTCTCGTGGCACACTGGAATGGATCAATTAACTCAATCTCTCGGTTAAATTTAGACCTAGAATGAAGGAGGTGTGTGGGTTCCCAGTCTGGCCTTTTTTGAAAAGAAAAATGCGTTTATCCCACCCACGGACAAACAAGTGCTCGCTGGTTTCCTGGCTTTTCAGTTGAGGCCAGGGAGCCAGATGAGAGAGAGACTTCTCATGTTGCTCTGAGTGAGACAAATGATGGGTTCAAATTGTGACACCGGTTCAATACAAATATAAAATCAAAGTGAAATCAATATTACAAGTGTTCACTGTTTTTAATACATATTCCACATCTAACTGTGCATGGTATATCAGTGAACACTACCTTTTATGAGAATGTAATATCTTAGGCAGGCTGTTAGTAAATGCTAATCAACAGCCAAACATTTTTAGAGTACTTTTGAAGATAATGCAGCCTTAATAAAAAAAAAAAAACTGCCATTATAAAACTATGTAGACTGAATTCATCCACTGCATTGTTTTTTTTTTTTTTTGACCTTGTAATTTTAATTATAATATCATAACTTGATGTTCCGGTGAAACAACTTCTCTCCGGTGACGAATGGCGGACTTTGGCAATCATTTAGTACACTTAAACCTTACAATGGACTGCAAGCTCGCATTTGGATTGCTTTGCCTCCATCCATTCGACAACCAGTGGGCAGAACCAAGTTCTAGATCTTTCTTTTCAAAAATTCTTTTACTTGGTTCCACAGCACAATATGGGAGAACTTCCATTTTTTTTCTGAGTTTAAAACCACGTTTTGAAACAAGACAAATGAGAGTTGCTGTTGTGTATGTAGCTAGTGAGATTGTAACTCTTGTGTAATGTTAATTTATAGCTTAGCTGTTAGTGTTTGGATTGGTTCAGTAATGCATACTAAGAGCAATGAAAAACATTACACGTGCTTCTGCTCTCCTCAGAGATGTTTTAGGAGCCCATCCATGCAGAAGCCTATGCTCTTAGAGCCAGAGAGTCTCAGAAGGTGGTAGAGACACAGCACATATTAAAAATGAACAACTGGCAACCCCCAGAAGAACAAAAATGGATGTCTTGAGAAATCCGGGTCTTTTTGTCAAGACAAAAAGCACTACAAGCCATTTATCAAAGCAACTCTGCAACCACCCTGCCAAACCATTAGTGTTACACAATACACAATGGATTTTCATCACTTCTCCGACATGTTTTCTCCCTTCTTCACTAGCTCTCCCTGGCCAATTACATCCCAGAGAGCAAAGCAACAACACATTCTCTTTTTTCTAAGAGACAAAGAATGAAGAAAGATGTAGACATAAACGTAACCGGAGTCTTATGATACATCTTCAATGTCTGAGAGAAAATAGAGACACAAGGTGAAAATAAACAGGCTTGTATGGATCATTGTGTCTGAGGAACCTGATATTTACAAATGCATCTCAGCAAGTCTTGCAAGTGTTTTCATGTTTTTTTTTCTCCCTTATGACAATGATGGCGAATGAGTCACGTCCTGGGACAAACCATCACAGTTCGCGGTAAGTGACTCAACAACGCCTCAGATGTCATGGCGCATGAAGGGAATGTTGTTTGCCAAAGAGGGAGAGGCAGGCGCAGGTGCCCTTGGGTTGTGAGAGCAAAGAGGTCGACAGCAGTTCACCTGACAGATACTGTAAACAAAACCTGTCTATTGTTTTTTATTTGTCACCGATGGAAACAAGATAAAAAAAGTTGAAAAAAACTCACAACAAATGTGTCTTGTATGCTGTCAAAAACATTTAGAATTTCTGCCCTTGTGACATTAAACAAAGTTTACAGGTTATGACTTGTGGAGGTGTTGAACCAGAGGCTGATGAACAGACAAAAACTTCAAGCTCTGAGCAAGGGATTTTAAAACGCCCCATGCATCATTGTCGTATGTAATCAATGCGACCTGAACAACTCATGTCTGTCTATCAATCACAAGAGCGATACTAATAACCAATATGGTATCAATATATGTATCCCTAATAAATTTGGCTGGAATCAATTAATGCCAGAAGAGAAAACTTGCTAGCTGGAGGTGGCTTGAGCACTGATGCATATGGTGATATATTTGCATTTTACACGCACTCCTTCGCTTGGGTATGTACTTATGCAAATGAGAAATAATCTTCTCGTGAACCAGAAAACCCCCGTCACCTGCCCATTTACTAAAAACCATTAAAGCCCACAGTGGTCCATAAATGTCTCTCGTTACAGGCTTTTTTTTTTTTTTTTTTTTTAAGTCTAGCTCAGTGAGGGGAAATGCTTACACAGGTAAATGAGAAACTCTTGTTTGGGGGCAGGGAAAGTGCAGCAAAACACATGTCTTCGCAAGTTAATTCTCAGATAACAATTCAAGTGCAGAAACATTAAATGCCCCTAGATTCTCTCTATTCCCGAAAAGTATCTACTTTAAGATATTCATGGATATCTAAATCCCTTCTAAGGATTACTATCTTTCTTCCATCTCAGTGCACCCATATTTCTTCAGGCAGTTTAAAATCTCCTAGTATTAACGGACGATGAGCGAAACAGAAAAAAAAATATAATACAATAAATAAAGAAAGAAAAAATACAGAGTAACAAGGCAGTGCATATGTATAAATGTTAGGATTTAAAGAGAGCTAAATTCAGGCCACCAATAGTGTGCACCTATTAAATATTTAACAGCAGTTTGCATAACACTGGAGACTCAGAAAAAGTTTTTGTGTAGAATTAGATGTGTAGACATGGATGCTGAAAATACAAAAGACAGAAGTTTCTGTTCCAAACCCTGAGATGCCTTTTAGGCATTTTAGACATACTAATCTCCCAAAAGCCGTTTAAAACAGACAATTATGCTGCTAAAAACAAAGCAGTGTTGCTAAACTATTAAAAATAGTTTTCAGTAATTCAGAAACCGCTTAAGGAAAATATAATATTATATTAAAAAACTTAAAACCTAAACAAAACATTGTACATGTTGACCTGGGAGCTAACTTAAATAAAATAAAATTAAGTTGAACTAAAATGACAAAAACTAAAACTATAATAAATGTTAATTAAAGTTATCTATAAATAAATATATATAAACAAACAACACAAAAACAAACTAAAATTTTAAATTAAAATGAAAACTGAAAATATAACAAAGCAAAGCTAATTCATAATATTAATAAATACAATATTAGAATGTACATAATACTAAAACAACAAAACCAAGAAGGCACTGTACAAACAGCGTGGAGTCATGAAAAAGTTTTTTCTTTATAAGTTATTTTATATATCTTTTTGAAATTATTGAAATGATTAAGTACTGGTTTAAAAATACTGTTTCACCCAATATTTGTGTTATACCCAATATTGTATACTATAAGCATGCTTGCTTGCTTACTGCATTGGATCAATAGTTTAGCAACATGCTAACACCACAGTCCATTTTAATTAGCTGTGAGGTTTAGCTGAGTCTCTTGAGTGCTTTATATGAGGAGCACCATGTTTGTGGCACCCATGTAAAGCTTTTCAGTAAGTCAATTAAGAGGTCTGATTTCAGTTTGCCTTAAAAGGTAGTTGCCTACTTAAGACAGTGATGAACACACTAGGGTTTGGAACTCCAACTGAGACATAACAATGGCATCCAGCTCAGTGTACAAACAGTCAATTAGTAGGTAGTACCTGTGCTTCTGGCAGAGCGACATCCATTATATATGGCTGGCTACGTGGCTCTCCGTTCTCCAGGCGGGAGTATATGACCTGGTATCCCCGGATCTGGCCGTGCTGCTTCCCAGAAAGAGGTGGCTTCCATGTCACACGAATAGCTGTTGAGTTCACAGCCTCTGCTTCGACTTTCCGAGGTGGGGCTCCGGGCACTAAAGTGGGACAATTAGATTTAAACTTCAGGATGGATGCTTTCAGGGTAGCTTGAGATAAAACTCTATAATACGTGGTAATGATTTGTGTTTTGGCTAAGGAGAGGTATTTGTTTTAGAATATTTTTTGGTTAAAGAATATTTATCATGCTGGGAGGAAAGAAGATTATTCACAATAATTCAAGGAGGCAGTGCTAAAAATCGGCTAAAAATAAGAAGTGCTAAAAGACTAGGAGGTGATGGAGAACTTAAATAAATGTTCTGAGGAGGATGTGCTTAAATGCTGCTCAGCTGACATGCTACAGAATGAGTTTACTGAAGGTGACCAGATGGAGGAAACTCATGACACTGCTTCCAGGGAAGTAGATGAGACCCCGGAACCAAGGTATGTTGGACAAACGGGGATGAAGGTGGTGTAAGACAGGAGAGGAGAAGAATGAGAGGAATGAAGAATGAGAAAGAATGATTTGCGATAGAGAGAGACAAAGGTAAAGAGATGAATGAATAAAGAAGCTAGTGGACCAAGATATACTGCTGGTAAAAAAGTTTGACATAATTATGTTTTTTTTTTTTTTTTTTGACATTTATTTGATAAAAAAAATATAGTAAAACAGTAACATTGTGAAATATTGTTACAATTTAAAATAACTGTTTTCTATTTGAACACATCAAAGTAATTTTTGTCATTTTCAGCAGCCATTCAATTAAAATCATTCTAAAAAGCTGATTTGTTGCTCAAAAAACATTTCTTATTATAATCAATGTTGAAAGATTTTTGTTGCTTCATATTTTTGTGGAAACCATGATATATTATCATTCAAAAACTTGGGGTAAGTATCATCTTAAATAAATCAATTCAGCAAGGATGCATTAAATTGATTAATATCGACAGTAAAGACATTTATAAAATTACAAAAGATTTCTATTTCAAATAAATGCTGAACTTTCCATTTATCAAATAATCCAGAAAATAAGTATATGACAGTATCTATAGAAATATTAAGTAGTTTTATACACTGATAATAATAAGCCCCATTATTAATAAATGAGCACTAATAATAATTTAATTATAATATATTTAAAAAGTATTTTTTTTGTCATTTTCAGCAGCCATTAATCAAAATCATTCTAAAAAGCTGATCTGTTACTCAAGAACCATTTCCTATTATAATCAATGTTGAAACATTTTTGCTGCTTTATATTTTTGTGGAAACCACAATATATTATCATTCAAAAACTTGGGGTAAGTGCCATCTTAGATACATAAATAAATTCAGCAAGGATACAAAAGATATCAGTTTCAAATAAATGCTGAACTTTCCATTTATCAGAGAATCCAGACAATAAGTATAACAGTTTCAGTAAAAAATATTAATTATTTTCTACACTGATAATAATAAGCCCCATTATTAATAAATGAGCACTAATAATAATAATTTGATTATAATATATTTAAAAGGTTTTTTTCAGTATTCATTAAACAAAAATCATTCTAAAAAGCTAATTTGTTGCTCAAGAACCATTTTTTATTATAATCAATGTTGAAACATTTTAGCTGCTTCATTTTTTTGTGGAAACCGTGATATTATTATAAATAAATGAGCACCAATAATAATTTGCTAATAATTGAGTTGCATATTCAAATAATTTCTGAAAGATCATGTAACACTGAAGACTGGAGTAATGGCTGCTGAATATTCAGTGACACCAATAACAGAAATTACATTTTAAATTTAGTAAAATAAAAAAAAATAATTGTAATAATACTTCATTATATTAATGCAATATTAATGCAGCCTTGGTGAGCGTAAGAGGCTTCTTTCAAAAACATTTAAAAATGTAATTATTCCAAACTTTTGACTGGTAGTGTATCTGCACTTCTTAAGCACTATTGAAGATGTGAAGGGCAAAATGTGGCCTGGGAGAAAGGAAGGTGTTTGTGTATGCATGCAGGACAAGCTTCGCATGCTCCGGGGAGCAGAGCAAATCTTGTTATTTAGAGACAAAGCGCATGTTGTCTGGTAAAAGACCATGCAGTGAGCACATCCGGTCTTATACTGCTCTCCTACGCTTAATAAGTTTCTCTCCTTAGCTTGCACTTCTAGAAACCTTATCAAAGCACTCAGGGATTGCCTGGAGTCACACGTGTTACAGCCTGGCTATGAAACTTGGGCAAACACACACATAAAATTCGCTGTAGCATAACTGAGGAAGGACAGACAGTGAGTAAGAGTGAGTAACTGCTTTGAGGGCTAATGTCTCTGACTACATGTCTAGGTCAGGGTTTTGAACTTTGTGAGGTTAAGGACCCCAAGAAATGATAATTTCCTTGCAAAGGAGTCTAAAATATTTTCATGTAGACTTATGTAGGTCATTTATACTATGTGAGAAAAATTAATATTATCCTCTCAAATTTTCGTCAGACGCCCTTGTAGCTCTTTGGGAGTCCCTAAACCCAAATCTGAAAACCCCTGTTCTAGGCAACATGGTTAATTGCTGGATTTCCTAGAAAGCTGTGTCTGTTGTTTGATTAAAGTACAGGACAATTAGACTGTCTTTCAATAATAAGAATCTGAGCTTTGAACTCATGATTAGTGGTCCACTGATTTTATGGAGCTTTTAGAGGATGTTTCTGTGATATTGCTCCCACCTCATTTATATAGCTGTTCCAATTATAATTAAAACTCAATGCTCCATCTGCCAAATTCAGTCACTGTTACTCTTAGGGAAAAGACACCGCTTTCAGGTCCAGGTTCGATCAAGGACAGATGACATGTTGGTTTCTTCAAATGCTTTATGAGCAAGTTCACATATATCAGTATGACCTTCTAGCCTTGAAATATTACAAAAATATTTGACCTAATTGCTGATCATACCAAACCATTTGATGAGAAAAGTTTGACAAACAAGGAAATGAAAAGTCACAAACACTTCAGACTGTAGAATCTAAAGTAAATCTTTTAGAAACCAACTCATAGAAGATATTGTTCATTTCCACTTGTATCTTTTAATTCTGGTGGGAGTCTATTCCAGTCATGAACAGGAATTGTTAGCCATGCTTAAAAGAAGTTATATAAAATTGTCAGAATAAAAGGAAAGAGAAAGATAGCAGCCAGCAGCAGCGCAACATTATTAGCAGTCCACATAGGATACTTCAGACCTACCGTCCTCGTTGGTACGGACACGCACAGCTGTGCTCTCTGGGCCGGGGCCCACATCGGTGTGCGCTCTCACCCACACCTGATACTCCGTCCATTTCTCCAGTCCCTCCAGCACATAGCTGGTGGCATCCGCTCCAATATCCGGTACCTCGTGGCGCTCAGTGTCTTCGCCGTTCACCGCCTGGTAGCTGACTGTGTAGCGCACGATAGCGCCGTGCCGACTAGCGGCGGGCGGCGCCACCCAACTCACCTTGATGCTGGTGGAGCTCAGACTGAGCAGGTGCACGTCTTGAGGGGGGGCAGAGGGGGCTGCAGGTGGGGGCAAGGCAATGGGGAGGGCATCAAGCTAAATTAAACAACTTAAAGCAAGCTTGCTTCTGGACTGAGAGGTTGGCGCAACAGTGAAGAACGTCATACTTTGTGTTGTATTTTTGTCTGATTTCAAATTAGAATTCTAAACTGATTTCATGCCTTAGAAGCCATTTAAGTTATAAGGTTGAAGTCAAGCTTTTTAAAGCTTGGTTCACTATTTTATTTATCTTTTTACTTTGCTGTGATTTTGAAAACTGAAAAATTCAGTACTGCACAGCACAACCATCTGCAAATGATGCTATGACACAACCAGGGTGAGATACTAACTTTCCACCACACCAATTTCGACACTCAAAATTGAATTAATTAAGTAATAATATTATTATTTTCAAAATAACTTAATATGTATGCAACAATGGGCAAATGCGCAAAAAACTATAATTCCTAATACATTTTCTAGGCAGTTTTTCTTTACAATATAGTCTCCATTAAATGT
The DNA here is from genome assembly GCA_019740295.1 of Labeo calbasu. Taxonomy (NCBI): domain Eukaryota; kingdom Metazoa; phylum Chordata; class Actinopteri; order Cypriniformes; family Cyprinidae; genus Labeo; species Labeo calbasu. Next base: position 28,508 of record JAHKKF010506486.1, read on the forward strand.
AGGTTTGGATAAGCTCTAAGGTTGATGTGGTAAGTTATCTTTTTGAAAATACTGAAAAGAAATACACAAATATTAAAATAAAATAAATGGGAAAACATGCACATAAGATAAAAAGGTACTTTAATGTTGTATACAGTACATATACCCTATCACAACTCTATTTAACTGTGGAGACAGTAAGAATTATGTTAACACTTTAGTATAGGGAACAATCCTCACTATTAACTAGAAGCTTATTAGAATGACCATTCATAACATAATGGCTATTTATTAGTGCTCATAAAGCAGATATTCTGCATGACCATATTCAACATCCCTAGTCCTACCCAATACCTAAACTTAACAACTACCTTACTAACTACTAATAAGCAGCAAATCAGTAGTTTGAGACAAAAAGTCGTAGTTAATGGTTTGTTAATAGCGAGAATTGGACCTTAAAATAAAGTGTGACCAGAATTATTAATTAAATATTAGTAATTAAATAAAATAATCAATTTATCTATTACAAAACATCAATTTTAAATAAATGTTGTTCTTTGGAAGAAGGAATTTTTTGAGGGTTTCCTCAAAAATATTAAGCAGCACAATTTTTTTTTTGTTTTAATAATAACAAATGTTTCCTGAACACCAAATCAGCATATTAGAATTGTTTCGACACCGAAGACTAGAATAAAGTCTGCTGAAACTTCACAGTACATTTTTTTTTACTTCTGTCTAATTGTATAAATTACTAATTGTACAATTCTAATGTATTTAAAAATGTATTTTATATTGTAATGATATTTAACTGTTTTTACTGTATTTTTGTTCAAATAGATGTAGCCTTGGTGAACATACAGTATGCTCACCAAAAATGTTTTCAAAAAAAATCATACTGACCTCAAACTTTTCAATAGTAGTGTGTATAACAGCTCAGAGTGTGTTGTTATTACAATACAATCTAAGACCAATAAAATGACCTGCCATTGATAAAAAGTATTCTGATTTGGCTGGTGATGTGTGTTAATTTCTCACCCTGGTCACAGCGATCAGCAAGTCATAGCCGTTTACTGCATTTCTTTGTTTGGGTGTTGACAAGCAGGGGAAAGGCCATCGGTTTGTGTTTTAACAGGCGTTCACACATTCTCAGTCAGCCTATTGGCTGGGAGACAACATCCCCCCCGTTTGTCAGAGATCCAAGTGTCAGTGAGTATGGCAGCTGACGCGTCCGAGAGCGTACTCGACCATCCTGCCTACGCTAAAGTGCGCTGCTAGCTTCTTCTGGCAGGCTTGGTGCCATTTCTGAGTGGCTGAGATAAGCGGAGCAACAGCAAGGCATATTTAATTAAGTCTGCGACGGATGAAGATCAGGTGAGCTACCAAATTAAATGTTTCTGCACAACACAACACAGTCCAGAGGCATAAAAAAATTACGACAACAGCACAACAACAATTTACAATGATCAAAAAAAGCTAAAGGGCATTCGTTCATGCAGTTCTATATGATAAACATAAATTATAACTAACAAAAAAATTACCAATAATTAACTGAGGAAGAAAGAAGAGATGGCTGAGAGGAATAAGAAGAACAACAAGAATGTGCACTGGGATATTTTAACATGCTCACATTCCTTTGTTAACAACCAGAGCAGTTTGGTGACGTCGCACCGTTGTTGGCGCCCACGGTGGGACTGAGCACGAGCGTCTCTCATCAGGCGGTCCTTAATCTGACAACTGTGGGAGAGCCACTACAAACGCCTGATGCTGCAGTAGGTGACAAAAATACTACAGCCGTAGCTGAACATGTCGACAGATTGCAAGGTTGTTTTTTGGGGGGGTCCTGACACAAAACTCAGAGATCAAAGGGTCTTTTTGAGTCCTGGAGGAGGTGATAGACAGGTCTCTAGGAGAACATGAGGCTCTGCGAGAGACTCAGGGGGAAAGGAAGTACTCTGACACTGTGATACGACTGTAAATTTTGTTATATATTCTCTGAACATTGTCTTTTGATATGTGGGTGCAAGTGAGAAAGGTTGGGTTATATGCAAGCAGAGCGTTAAATTTAGCACTAATGTAGTGCTTCAGCTCCTTTTCTTGAGTAGGCATCACTCCTCTGGCTTTTAACATCGCAGCAATAACAAATCACACTGATAGCCTATAAACCAAAATAATGATGACAAAGGCACAAGCAGACACCGAACGTACCTTTCGCCCTTGTCAATGTATAAAGGTTTTCCCTGGCTTAGGGGTGTAAGAGAATTAATGGTAAAGACGGTAGACAATAGCTTGAGAAAGGAGAGGTCCTCAGGTTTGTCCATATGGACAAGTTTAGGTTAGCTGACATGATGAAGAAAAAAAAAAGAAGGCACTTACTGGACTGGGCAGTCTTGGCCTCAATGGGTTGAGTGAAGACCCCTAGCCCCATTTCAGAGCGGGCTGCCAAGGAGAATTTATACAGAGTGTCTGGCTTCAGACCTTCAACAGCATATGAGCCCGCAGGGTCAAAGGTGACATGGATCTGAAGAGGAAACATCAAAATCTCCATAACCACCAACTTACTTGCCTTACAGACATGTTTATTTTCACCGTGTCTGTTTTATAAAAGCATGTTATTGAGCTTATTGTGAACAATTCATCCATGAATAAGCAATTTTTTTAACTTGTCATTTTTAATTAACAACTATTCTGGTGAAACAACAGGCTCTGGTGACGTATGTCAGACTTCTCGAATCATTTAGCCTGCTTAAACCTGACTGTTTCTTACAATCGACTGCAAGTTTGCATTCAGATATGCCTCCATCCAATAAACAACCATTGGATAGAGCCCAATTCAGCTCTACATTTTTTTATTTTTTCAAAAATTTGTTTCACTCAGAATTACGTCACAGTACAGAAGTTTTTCATCAACACTTTAACACAGTTGTCATAGGGTTGTATTTTAAGTGGACAGTGGAAAATGTAGTCATCAGTTCTAAGGGTGTGTTCACACTTGTGTTTGGGTCGATTAACACAAACTCTGGTGTGATTGCTCTGTCATTTGAGTAAGGGTGTATTCACATCAGGAATGTCCACTAGCTCACTCGCTTTGGTTCTGACCAAATACAATTCAAAAATGCCAGTGTGAACGCTAAGCGGACCAGGACCAAATGTATCATTTTCCGTTTTGGTCCAGACCAAATGAACCAAACAAACTGAACTACAAGTGTGAACACACCAATCTACTGCAATGACAATAAATGCAAGAACTCCACTCTGTTCTCCTTATATATTGTTAAACATGTCTACTGCACCTATAGATACGCTCATGGGAAGAGAGAAATTTTAAGTAAATAATGGCTGACATTTTAGTCTGTTTTCACAAAATATGAATTTATATTTTTCAGCAATAAAGAACAGTATTAGTATTGCAGTATTATTTATCATAACACTTAACAGCTAATATTGTAGGCTGCAATTTTTTTCCCTGTAAGTATCAGCTAAATGAATAAATCTACATATATTGTACTCATTATTCATCGTAAGATTATGGCGGGCGCAGAAGTTTTTCACTAAATATATGAGAAGCGTTGTATTAGCATACAGACACACTGATGGCTATCATGATGAGCATGCATAAGACATCTGATCTCAATCTGGATGAACTGCCATCAAGAAAACACATCCAAATAGCTCATTCGGCATCAGTTAGAAATGCTGTCAAACACTGAGCACTGATAAGTACATTCTGTTTTTGCACAATCTAATTCTATCAACTGACTGCAGACTTTTTCCTCCAGTCATTTTGTGAAATGTCAATTTTGGCTATCTTCATTTGTATCCATGGCCCACAGCAACAGCTGCACACGTTCAATATCTGGTCTGCTTGTAATTCTGAATGAATCAGGCAGAAACAAGTACTGGCACGATACCTTGTTCTCTGAGTCAGCCTCCCAATATCGCAGCTCATATTTGATGATGGGGTCCTGGACTGGCCAGAGCCAAGTTAGCTGAATCCGCGTATCCAGCTCTGCCTCAGCCTCAAAGTTGGAAGGCTGAGCAGGTACTTGAAGTTCAACAGATGAAGACAGGTTAGCAACAACAGATGCACATAATTGGCAAAGCAGAGCTGGGTATTGATACACATTTCCTGATTCAATTTGATTCCAATTCAATTTCACTATAATTATGAATCATCAGAATAAACTGTTCACATAGTATGTTTTTCATTCACTAAAAAAAATGGTTTATATGAGTCAGACTACATTGATCATGCAATATTTTATTGCATGCGGCTTCGTGGTTAATCAGTAAATAATATATTTTACCCAGCCCTATGTAAAAGCATTGATATATTATTCATTAACACCAAATATTACCTCCTTGCTGTGTCTTGACCTGCAACACATCAGATGGGGGTCCATCCCCTACAGATGTAAAGCCTAGCACACGTAGGCTGTAGGTGATGTCAGGAGTCAGGCTCGAAATGGTGGTAAGACGGCTGTCGTCCGTGTTGTGTTTCTGCCAGGCGCTCAGAGGTGCGTCCAGGTCAGATGTGTAGTAGATGCGATAGCCTCTAATCTGACCATTAGGTTCCTCTGGCGGTTCCCACTGCACCAACATGGTGCTGGCACTCAGCATTCGTGCCTGGACATGCAGTGGTGGGGAGGACGGTGCCTGCTCACCCGTCCGCGTCTCAACTGGGTCGCTGGGTGGTCCACGGCCAATGTTGTTGACCGCCATGACGCGGAACTCATACTCGGAATACGGGCTGAGACCACCGATGCTATAACGTGTGGTGGCAACACCATCCACTTCCTGAAAGTTGGCGTCCGAGGTCTTGGCCCGGTACTGGATAATGTAGTAAGACACAGGTTCAGGGTTTCCAGAATCCCATGTCAGTGTAACACTGGTAGCTGTAGTTTCCGTCACAATTAGAGACGTAGGAGGCTTTGGGAGTGCTGAGGAGCAAACAATAAGGAAGGAAATGAAACACATGACAGCATATGTAGGCTAAGCTGCCTACACGGTACACTCCTAAAATAGAAAAAGACAGGCAATGTAAGACAGAAAGAGAAAGAAAAAAGGCTTGCATTTTGGTGATTCACAGAAAGGCAGACCGTGCTGCCTCGTCATCGTGTCTTTAAGATTTGTGGCTGGACTCCAGATAAATGTCAGTGACATTCTCCGAGTCCATATTGATTGGTGAAGTGCAAAGTGCAATCAATAGAGGCAGCCATGATGACGAGGAACGAAGTCTGGCAGGGCTCGGTGTTGTCTGGTGGGACCAGCCGCACTGATACAGCTCCAGACATCTGGTCTGGGTAAACACATGCTCAGAATAATCTAAAGCCTTTCATTTTCTCAGAGCCCACAGTAAAACGTGGGAAGTCCCTAAAGCTCAGTCAACAGAGCGCAAGTGTCCATGTTTTTTCTTTGTGTGTATTTGCCAGACGTACCAAACAGCTGGTCAGAACCTTGGGGTTGCAGTTAGAAAATAACTTTTTCTAGTTTCTGACAACCTGTTTATAGTCTTGGGAAAAATAAGAGTGCCTACAGAATCTTTAAGCCTACAGAACAGATCTGATTTATGTTCTTAATACACATACCTGGTCTAAAACCTAAAGTGCACCTCTCTTGTATTCATTCCACTTGATTTTCATCATCAGCACAGTCTGCCAAGGTCCACACAATTATTCTGAATTACCATATTTTAGATCCCTTAATCCTACCCTATACATAAACTTAACCTCAGCTACCTTACTAACTATTAAAGGGGTCCTATTATGCTTCTTTTTCACCTCTTGAATTTTAGTCAGTGTGTGGTGTGTATGTTTGGGCATAAAAAGATCTACAAAGTTACAAATCTCAAAGTCCACTTTAAAGGGAGATATTTCATATATATATTTAAAAATCCCTTTTCAAGAACTACAACAAACAGCTCCTTTGGACTACAGAGCGTGTTTTCCGGGTGCTGTGATGTCACAACGTGGTCTATTAGAATATCATTAAAATAAATCCTGCCTACGGAAATTCAAATGGCTGGGGGTGGGTAGGGATAAGGTGGGGGATTAGCCTAACTTTAGCGATGCAGTGCGGAGAGCCGCTTCAACGAGCTGCGGTGCGGCAGGTATAAACACAAGCATTGACTAGAGTGGCCGTGTCGGGGCCTTAACGCGCCGTAGATGTGTGCAGTGTGTGATAATATCATGTATCCGCGATCTCGCAGACTGTGGGGGGGGTCAATAAAGGTGTCCTGTAGCGAGTCGATGCGTTTTTGTAAGAAAAATATCCATATTTAATATGGATATATTTAATCTAGCTTGCGCTGACAGTTGTACACGGATCTTGCTGCTATGGCAAGGGGCGTGGCAGTACTGAAACATCATCTAAGCTGTTCGCCAATCAAAACATAGTGGGACAGCTAACTAATCACAACACATTTTGTTGTTTGGAAGGCGGGCCTTTATCAAACTAATCGAGCCATTTGTGCCAGGCTGGGGAGAAAGGTATTGTAATAATGTAAATTATGTGAAAAATAATGCATTTTTCGAACCACCAAACATGAGAGCATGTTCTAGTACACCTCCAAAACAAAATCAAGATTTTGTAAAAGAGTATAATAGGACCCCTTTAATAAACAGCAAATAAAGCCTGAGGCAAAAGTTGTAATTAATAGTTAGTCAATAGTGAGAATTGGTTCCCAAACTAAAGTGTGACCAAAAGATCAACTACTGTGGGTTGTACACACATGCTAAATGTGTCGAGGACCCTGAGTGTATTTTTATTGGTTTGCATACTCATTGCACTACATACAAGACGGTGCAGAACACAGAAAATTAAACGTACATGGGCTTCACTGAAAATTACCTTTGACAGAAACTTGCGCGGTTGCCTCAATCATACCAAGAGATGAGATAGCCACGCAGGTGTAGTTAGTCGACTGACGGATGTTGGTAAGCTCCAGGACATTGCGACCCACGGGCATCTCCTCATCCTTGGTGAGCTCCACCTCACCAGCCATCCATTTGACGTAGGGCATGGGGGCACCTACTGCCACACAGGTGAGGTTGACACTGCCCCCTGGCATCACCTCGTGATTGGTAGGTGGGATGGAGAAGCGGGGCGGCACTCGCCGTACTACCAGAGAGAAGAACATCAAGTGTGAGGTACATAAATTGGTAATACTTTATAGTCTTATGTCAACTTTTGATACAAAAACATTTTGGGAAAGACCATACAGTACAGGAAAATTTATCGTGATCTCTAGTGTGAACACTAGGGCTATGTCACTAACATGAACAAACTAACATGAAGCTGAGCTGACAGGTCAAACAAATTTGCTTCAAGGGCCAAGCTGCCACTTTTTCCATTTGTTAAAGCCTGAAGCTTAACAACTGGAGGCAGGAAGTCAATACTGTGGCTCACACATATGTGCAGAAGAGGGCAATAAACCAATACGTGCCGGGGAAAGGGTGAAGAAGGCATCGTAATGGTATTTCTTATAGAGTGAGACATTAAAATTCATGCCAAAGGGGAGCTTTATTGAATTGTGGATTTGAAGAAAAAAAAAAATCATCCTCGTTGAGGCACTGCAGGATGTGGAGTTTTCTCTGTCAGTTTATCGCCCGGTGGCACTGAGAACCCAGTCTGTTGTTGCTCAGTCCTGCCTGGATTCAGGAACCTGTCTGAGACCTTGTGGGAGACGCATTGTTCGCTGGGCCCTTCTCTTTGTGAGGCTCTGATATGCAGATAAACCTGACATTAAAAGAGGTTCCCATGGAGACGAAAAGGAGCCTGCTGACACTGTGCAGAGTTGGGGAGGAGAGAGGAGAACTATCAATGCGGAGTCTGAACGGAATTCAAACCTGCCCTGACATAAACTGACTCGACTGGATGAGGCCAAGCTCACGGTGTTCGAGGAACTAATCCACAAGGATCAGAGTGAGAGAAACATCAACATTTTTAAAGGGTATTCTGTTATCAATGCAAATACTAGGATGCATTTCAGTCTCTATTGTGCAGTGCTCAGAATCGTAGCTGGTGGCCATCACTGGGGATGCTAATGCTGAGCTATTTACAAGAAGCTGGAGAGACTTTTCTCTCCTATTCTCCCAAAATAGGAGTACAAAACAGCAGCACATTAAACAGACTCTTCCAATTTGTGTTAATGACCCACTGCCTCATGTCTGTCTATGGAGAAATGGCATAGGCAATAATTGGTTTCTGCACAGGTCCTCTTGAAATTGGATTCACGACTATGTTCTCTCATTTTATTTTCAGATAGACACCATGACCAAGCTTGTTATTCTCCTCATTATGTTTGCACTGTAAAGGCAAAACGATAGACTCTTGAGCATTTTTTCTTTGAATTAGGCTACGTGAAATTCAAAGTACTTCAAGATCGCTGCTGCAAAGAAATTACATCAGCATTAGGATGTCTAGGAAATACAAATATTCACTTTATTGATTTCCAGGAAACTGTTACACTGGAAAACCATAGATATGGACATAGACAGACGGTGATGATGATTTGTGGTACACGAATGGAAATTCAGTGTGGGTAATACAACAGAATTAAAATAAACAGTGACGAAATTTCTATTATAAAGCTTCAGGTAACAGGAAAAGAGATTCTTTTCACAAGCAAAACCATTCATGCACTGTGGGATAAAACCGAAAACGAGCACTTGAACCTGATAAAAAAGAGGTTTAAATTAAATTAAATTAAAACTAAATTAAATTAAATTATTTAAAAATATTAAAACTAGTTTGAATCGCTATCTCTTTGAATCGCAGCCCCTACATCATGGAACATCAGGCTCATGCAAATCATCTGACACAATACATTTATTCAGAACACACAGGTGAGGGGCGACAGCAGAGGGAGTGGGATTGATAACAAAGGTCTCTGATTAAAGAGGGATCCAGTTTGAGGTCTGCAAGAAGCAGTTAAGAGTGAAAAGAACCAACCTTCACGAGGGTCTAACACATGAGGTGCGAGTTTGACCAAGTGATATGATGGAGATGAAATTGAAAGACAGACAAATGGGAGACAAGAGAACATGAAAAAACATTTGTAAATAGTTTCATGGCAGGTCGAAAAATGCAATGGAATGTCTATTAAAGACGGAGACACACAATTGAAGCATGACACTCCATTGGAAAAACAAAGTTTTGCATATATTCTGCTATATATAAATTGTTGTGTGTGTTTGTGTTTTTGTGCGTATATGCGTATATATACACACACACACACACACACACACACACACACACACACACACGCACACATACATACATACATACATACATACATAGACGTGTGTGTGACCCTGGACCACAAAATCATCTGAAAGCTGAATAAATAAGCTTTCCATTGATGTATGGTTTGTTAAAATAGGACAATATTCGGCCGAGATACAACTATTTGAAAATCTGAATCCAAGGGTGCAAAAAAAAAAATCAAAAATAAAGTTTTGATATACTTACAGTAGGAAATTTACATAATATCTTCATGGAACATGATCTTTACTTAATATCCTAATGATTTTTGCCATTAAAGAAAAATCAATAATTTTGACCCACACAGTGTATTGCTGGCTGTTGCTACAAATACACCCGTGCAACTTATGACTGGTTTTGTGGTCGGTGGTCACATATATATATATATACTTTATTTTTATTACTGTATGTTTATACTTGAATATATACTTATTATAAGATAAATGTAAAAGAAATGTATCATTGCATGTCGTTAGCGAATGCTGTTCGTTTACCTAAAATCCAACAAATTAGGCATCATAAGCTTATTTTGTAACCGTAATAATAATAAGAAATTTCTTGAGCACCAAATCGGCATATTAGAATGATTTCAGTAGGATACTGTGTAAATGAAATTAAATATTAAATTAAATTAAATTAAATTAAATTAAATTAAATTAAATTAAATTAAATTAAATTAAATTAAATTAAATTTGATAAAAATTTAAATTAACATTAACAATTATTAACAAATATTCTAAATCAATGTTTGCAACATTCAAGGGGGATGTTTTACGCAGATTAAAACTAGCTTGGACTAAGTAACACTGCTAACATTGCTATAGTAAGACTGATAGGAGTAAGATTGATAACAAGGGTCTCTGATTAAAGAGGGATCCAGTTTGTGGTCTGCAAGAAGTGGCTAACAGTGAAAAGAACCAACCTCCTCGAGGGATTACTATACGAAGTGAGAGTTCGAGCAGGTTATATGATGGAGATGAAATTGAAAGACAGACAAATAGGAGACAAGAGAACATAAGACATTTGTGAATAATTTCATGGCAGTTAGAAAAATGCAATGGAAACTCAAACAAAGACAGAGACGCACTCAAAACACAACAATCCATTCGAAAAAGATTTATGTGTATTCTACCATACATCAGACATACTGTAGGTTTTACTATGTTAAGTTACATACATGCCTGTTATAAGAAAATGTACATTAAATTAATGCAATTTATTAATAAATGTCTGTAGGCAACACAATTACATTGATACAGGTTAATGGTACTAATTTAAAGGAGTCAGTTAGGTAGTAGGAGTCGCTTGCATTCATGCATTGTAAGATTAAATAGAAACCTGTCACTTAAAAATGACAAAAGAGGTTTTAAATTAAATTAAATTAAATTAAATTAAATTAAATAATAATAAAACATTTTACACAGATTAAAACTAGTTTGGATTAAATAGCATTGCTATCCCTTTTAATCCAGCACCAGGTTTAATCTGTGAGAGCAGGCCCTACGTCATGGAGTATCAGGCTCATGCAAACCACCTGACACAACAAATTCAGCCTGAACAAACAGGTGAGGGGTGACAGAGCAGAGGGAGTGGGATTGATAACAAAGGTCTCTGATTAAAGAGGGATCCAGTTTGAGGTCTGAAAGAAGCGGTTAAGAGCGAAAGGAACCAACCTCCTCGAGGGTCTAAGACATGAGGTGTGAGTTTGACCAAGTGATATGATGGAGACGAAATTGAAAGACAGAGACAGATGGGAGACAAGAGAACATGAAAACACATTTGTGAATAATTTCAAGGTGGTTAGAAAAATGCAATGGAAACACACTCTCAGACACACACACAAATCATGACACTCCATTTAAAAAACATCAGATTTGTATATACTATACCATATATTTCATACATAATGCAGGTTTACAATGCTAAAGGTTCAAGTTCTATTTTCAAGTTCGAGAATATTAATTTAAGGAAGTTAAAGTTATAGAAAGTGGTTGACCCTCTCGTTAATTTTTCTTCTTCTCTCTCAGAGGCTCTTAATAACGCTTTTTTGGAACAAATACTGTATGGGAGCCCGTTTGTACCTTCCAGTAAAAAAAAAAAAAAAAAAAATCAAACAATTCATTGAATAATTGTCAGAATGTTTAAAATAAGAAATTAAGCAATATTTTGTGAGACTTAAAGTCACAATTTATGAGAAATAAAGATGTGATTAATTGCAATTCAAAATAAAAGTTTTTGTTTACATGATATATGTGTATACTGTCTATATTTATTATGTATATATAAATACACACATATACAATATATATATATATATATATATATTTAAAATATTTACGTGTATCTACATGTATATATTTATATTCATTTAATTGATATTATATATAAATATTTTGAATATATAAACATAACATATTTTTGTTAAATATATCTGTGCATGTGTGCGTACTTATATATACATCATAAATATACATAGTACACACACATATATTATGTAAACAAAAACTTTTATTCTGGATGCGATTAGCTGTGATTAATTGTTTGACAGCAATATTAGAAATACAGTCTTAGATTTGAGCTAGTCACAATTAACTTTTTGTTTTAACGGACTTCCACAAAAAGTCCAACAATCAGAACAGCATAGGATAACTGGCATTTTATTAGAATTTTCCTAACATATGTTGGATGAGAAACATTACTGCTATACTATACAGACAACTCAGAATGATTGAACATTTTCTGACAGCTGTCTCTGTATGCATGTGAGCATACATAACCATATTTCCAGTGAGGCAGAGAAGGCCACTGAGATCACCTAAAAGTGCCCTGGGCCATATTCTGCCACACACTGACATGTGAAAGATGATGATGTCAGTTAAAAGCTTGTTAGCACTTTCAGTGTAACTCTACAATACAATACTGAGTGACAGGCATTAACGATATTAAAATTCATCTTCCTTAAATATTTAACAAAGTCAAACGGACCCCCATACACATTCACACAAGATATAACAAACAGACAGGCGGGTATAAAGTGTGCGCCCACTTCACTCTATTTGACTTGTTGTCAGTTTCAGGAGCAGAGGAAAGAGAAGACAGTACTTGACAACTTTTCACTATGGAATAAGCGGCTGACAAATGAGCATTCACATACAGCCAGTATACATGACTGTGATTCTCCAGGTGATATAGTTCTCTGTCAGACAGACGGACAGAGCGGGAGAACGAGAGAGAGACAGTCATAGAGCATTTAGACAGCTCCCAGAAAAGTGCTGAGACAAAGGAAAAAGGAAGCAGGTATTGAATACATAGATTCACTGACAGGCTGGCAGTCTTAGACACCCAACTCATCTAGCGTGAGCAGATAAATGAGCGGAGACGGGAGGCTGAGGGATGGCACCAGGACGCTGTGCTGAACGCCCTTGAAGAGAAAGCATGATTAGCCGTTTTACAGAGACACTTTGAAAAAACAAGCACCCACACCCAGCTGGGATGGACAGATGGATAAAGGCGACCCATTATGCACCTGTCAACCCTGAGGAAGTTAACTGTTGATATAGCTCCAAAAGTTCCTGTTTTTGTTATTGTTATTTTGGCTGTGCACGTTGACTTTCTTTGTAGCGAAACGTGGGGTCATACAGACTGCAACTCCATAGATGAATTTCACGAAACCTTGTGAAAGTCATATTTTACCAAAAAATTAAAATAGAGAAAAAAAAAAAGTTAAAAAATGAAGCTTATTTTTAACAATATTTGAATTTGAACTGTGATAGAAATTCCATGACAATTAGGGACAAATCAAATTGTAAGATACTATAAATAATGGGCTAGATTTATCATTTAAATTAAAAATGTTTATGAATCAGTCAGTATTTAATAAATAAAAACAATATGTAGTTTAACCAGAAAATATTTTTAAATAAGGTAATATTTAATAAATACTTTAAAAAAGAATTTCTAAATCACATGGAAATTTAAATGGCTTTTAATTCAAAGGAGAAGCTCACAGCCATTGTCATCAAAGATGTTCATACCTTTCTTTCTTCAATCATAAAGAAATTATGTTTTTTGAGGAAACCATTTTAGAAATTATCACCATACAGTGGACTTTAACTTTTTTTTGTAAAGGGCGTTACTTTGTAAACACGGGGTCTGTACTTCTTGCAGCGATGTAGGATGATTTTAAAGTTGGAGGAGAAAATGAGATGAGTTGGGAAGAAAGAAAGGCATAAACATCTTGGATGACAATGGGATGAGTACGTTATCTGTAAATTTTTGTTCTGGAAGTAAACAAATCCTTTAAGCTGATTTAAATGAAGTACAAATGACATGACATGAGAATCTAATTAATGAGAATAATGTCATTGAATAAATAAATAAATAAATAAACAAACATCTGTATGAATTACCATAATTAGAGCTTTGGGGAAAATGTGTTTGATTTTCATAAAATAAATGTCAAAATGCAAAACATAATGTTCCTAAAAACAAGCTTCATTTTTAAGTAAAATACCATTTAACTCCTTTATTAACTTGCAATGTGTTTAGACGCCACTCATAGCAACGTCTCGTGATTGAGTTGTACGATGACGTCTGCAGTTTAATCCCATTGTATGAAACATTTTTGGCCGTTTGTTTGACAGGAAGCATGAGAAGGCTTAGTCTTCACCTTGCGTGACAATTACTGGGTGGCACCGTAACGTCACTAGCTGGAGGCCATACTGGCAGCCTGCCATAAGCTCCCTGTTATTACCTGCATGGAAAGAGCTGAAGGGGTTGACACTCATAACAACAGCACTCCCAGAGTTCTGTTTCACAGACAATGCCTCAACACCATTATACCTTTAAATCCACGTATTAATACTGCAGGTGTCCCTGTGGCACTCACCTTTGGTTAACCCATTTTGGCTTCTCACTCTCAAAACAAATAATGCGCGAAATAAGCATGTTTACCTTTGCTTCCGTTGCTATGAATTCAAAACAAAGTAGGGAATGTTTTGTTTCCGGCATGATTGGGACAACAACATTTGGTTTATCTTGGCTCCGAAATGTCAGACAAAGTTCAACATGCGTGGAAGTCAAAACAAAATTGCAACACGGTCAAAATAAAGGTGTGAAGCATTGTTAAGGAAGTTGTTTTGATAGGGGCGGCACCTGGAGCACATCTCTTACCTCGCACGTAGAGATTGGCGGGGGCTGAGTAGCGCGTCCCGGCGCTGTTCGTAGCCACACATTCGTACTTGCCCTGGTCTGATTCCTGGCTGTTTTCAATCTGCAGAGCTCCTGAAGAAGAAGAAGGGAAAAAAAAAACAAGGGTAAAAGTCACCTCTTTGATTTACGAACACGATTATGAATCCCCTGTCGCAACTTTCCCCACCAAAGCGCAAACTTTCACTGCAAACAATCAGTAAACACTCCCTGTTTAAATGTCAGACCTGTTCCACTGTGTATATAGTTTATTGGCTGAGAATGCTGCCTAAGACATATGCATAAAGCTGATTTTGCAGGTTGAGTGAGTCTATAGCTCAACATATTTGCCTTTCGCTGTCATTAGAAAAAGCTTTCGGGATATTAATGTCATTGAGTCAGAGCCAATTACGCTACAGCACATGACTTTATTACTGCTGTGGCATATTTATACATACCAAAAAGAACAAAATGTCAATACCATACAAAACTACGTCTGGTAACTAGAGATAAAAATTGTGCTCCATAAGGTCACATGAGAACAATGTTCAATTAGTCTTTTAACACATACACTGCCAGTCAAATGTTAATAATTAAGCTAATAATTAAGATGTTTTTTTAAAGAGGTTTTTATATACTCAGCAAGGCTGGATTTATCTGATGAAAAGTACACTTATAAACAGTAATATTGAGAAAATGAAAGAAAATTAAGAAATTGAGACATTATTATTATGACCACCTCCAGTCTAGAGCAATGAGTGCGCCTGGCAAGCGGATGGTGCCGCAGATGCAGTTCACAGAGCAGTACATATACCACCAAAAGACCAGTTTTTGGTCATTACTGTGTTTGGTGTCAGAATAGGAAAAGCTGCCCATTTAATGAAGTCTGATAAAGGACACAATGTGATGGCATGGCACCTCGAAACTTCTCGAAAGTGATTTATGTGCCACTGTTTTGAGTATGTATCAAAATTGGTGCATGGATGGCCAAACGACGAACCATTATCCAGCCGTGTTTTGTCCACAACCCAATGATGCCAGAGGGTAGCGTAAAATATTGTGCATTGTTCACAGTGACCGCAAGGCCACAGTGCAACAAATCAACAGCAGCTACAACAGTGGTGACCAGGGCAATGTGTCACAGCACAGAGTTTATCGCAGCCTTCTGCATACGGGCCAACATAGCTGACCACCCAGCTGGGTGCCATTGCTAAGTGCATGGCATCGGCAACATGAAATGGACCCAGGATCATCGAGATTGGACCGTGGATGATTGGAAGAAAGTGGTCTGGTCTGGGGAATCAAGATTCCTGGTGAATCATGTCAACGGCCAAGTGCAGATACTCAGATTATCAACACTATGGCACCTGAACGCACTGTTGGGCAGACACAGGCCGGCGGTAGCTGTGTTATTCTGTGGGTGATGTTTTCTTGGGACTCTTTAGGCCCCATTATCCCAAAAGCACAATCCTTGACAGCTGTCAAGTATCTGAATGCTGTTGCGGATCAAGTGCACCCATTCGTGGCAACTGTGTTCCTTGCCAGTGATGGAAGCCATTGCCAACAGGACAAAGCACCATATACCACGCTCCCAGAATCGTCATCAAAGGGTGGTTCGAGGAACATGATGGTGAATTTCTGTTAATGCTTTGGCCTCCAAATTCAACTGACATGAACTCAAATAAAAAGCAAGTTCATGCTACATCATCACCCTAGGAGACTTATCGCCACCTCATCAAATCAATGCCTCACCGTGTGGCTGCTGTTTTGTAGACTAAAGGAAGTCCTACAGGTTATTAAACAGGTGGTCATAATGTGTGGCTCATCACATACAGTATATATATAAGCAGCAATAACCATTTTCAGTATTGATGATAATAAGAACCATTATTAAAAATTGAGCACCAATAATACCTGATAATAATCAAGCACAAAATTAGCATATTAAAATTATTTCTAAAGGATCATGTGACACTAAAGACCCTACATTTTAAAATACATTAAAATAGACAACAGTAATTTTAAATTGTAATAACATTTTACAAAATTACTGTTTTTATTGTATTGTTGATCAAATAAATGCAGCCTTGGTGAGTATGTAAGACATTTTACTTTTACATTTACATGTAGACATTTAGCAAACACTTTTATCCAAAGCGACTTACAAAACTTTTTTAAAAAATTATTAAAACATGTTATGTATTTCAAATTTTTGACCGGTATTGTATTTATTAATTTTTTGAAGATATCACTTCAGTATGCAAAATCACTATAATCACTTCTGAGTCAAATCACTACTATGTGAAACAGCATTATATGCAGCAGATACTTTAGACCTACCCACTTTGACACAGGCAGTAACATCAAACGAAAAATCAATCCGGGTGTCCTAACTACAGATACAGTGTTTGATTTGACAAGACTGAGTCAGGCTCTTAATCTAGCAAAAGCACACATATTTACCTCTGGCAGTGGTGTAACACCATAGCATAGGTTATCACCTGCAGTTTACCCCTGACTACTTCCCAGCATCCCAGTGCTGCAGGGAAGAAATAACATGCACCACTAACCTTGCCCAATCTCCAAGTTCAGGGAAAACTGATTGGTGGTGTTTCCTACCCTGACAAGCAGCAAATTACTAATCAATGCGGAGATTTCTCAGCGCTGATTGCCATCACCCCTCAGTCCTGACAACATCTGACTGATGGTGCCTTATTATAAAGTAAAGGGTCTACAATAAAGAAACATAGAGTAATAGAAAATTCCACCTTAACCAAACCAATAATGTGAAAATCACCACTTTTAAGTAAGCATTTAACATCCTTGAAAGTTACACACAAAAATGCATAGTCCTTTTTAATCATCTGTGTATTTTTAAGAGTTTGATATGACATCATACATTAAAGAGTTAAAGAGTTCACCTCAAAAGAAAAATTTTGACATCATTTATTAATCCTCATGTAATGTTAAACCTGTATGACTTTCTTTCTTCCACAAAACACAAAAGATTTGTTTTTGTCCATACAACAAATTTTGTTTTGGACCAGACTTACTTTCAGTCTTCAAAATATCTTTTTTTGTGTTCTGTAGATGAAAGAAACACATGAGGTTGAGCAAATGATGACAGTGTTTTTATTTTTTGGTAGCTATCCCTTTAACACTTCCAACCAAAGATGAAGTATGTCACCTCATGCATTTTCAAGAAAACACACATACACACACTGTGGGACAAACTGTGTGTCTGGATGAGGACATAAAATTGCATGAAGATGATACATATTCCTGTGATACAGAGATATAAAACAATATGAGTTGGGGGAAATGAACTAAACAAGAGGAATTTAACATCACACCCACAAACACGGAGAATTTAGCCAGTAAAATTCAGCAACCACTTGGGAACATAAGGCAGTGTCAGCTTTTTTCCCCCCTACCAAGCCAGACGTACTTCCTGATTCATAAACCTGAGGTGAGCTGGCGTGCTACAACAGTCAGTGGTAACAAACAGGCCTTTGTTATGTGCAATATACTTTTCCCTCTCTTTTTTTCACTTTTTCGACTTCGTTTTACAGTCAAACTCCAGGGGTTCTCAGACCACTGAGATTGCTAACCGTGCGACTGAAGTAGGGTAATGTCGGTTTTGTCAAGCACTCGCCTCTAGCAATCGTATTTCTGAAATCCAAGTTTCATTCAGAACTAAGAGTGACTGTGTGATTGATCGAACGCTCCATCTTAACAATCAGGGCTGTGCCCTCATTTCCCATACATACTCATTTTAGCATAAGTAGTATGCAAATTCAATCATTTCAATTTCATCACAGCCCAACTGGAATGTAAGAGACACACTGGAGACTCTAAAGATGGCCTTCAGCCTGAAACCCAAACTCACAGCAAACTTTAATAAGTCTCGAGTCTCAGAAAATATCCACAACAAATACATGTCACAATAACTAGCAAGAGTCAATTATTTTATTCTCCTCATCAAAGAGTTCATCTGGAAATTAAAAATTATGTAATTTTTTTTACTCACCCTCATGTAATTCCACATTTGTTCTTATGTGGTACATAAAACAATATATTCTGAAGAATATTTTGAACATACATTTTTACTGCTTGTAAAACAGCAACCAAGACATTCTTCAAAATATCTAATTTTGTGTTCCACAGATTTGGAACGACAGAAGGTGTGTAAATGATCACAGAATTTAAAAGACACACTCAAAAATAATGCATATCTTTTTTTTAGTAATATATACACTACTGTTCAAAAGAAATTTGGAGTCGGTAAGATGTTTTAGAAGGAAGTCTTTCTTGTGATACATGCTTTTTTTTTACGATTCTTTGATGAACAAAGTTCAGTTTAATTCATCTTAGCTGAATAAAAAGAATAATTTATTTAAAAAATAATAGTACAAAACTTACTAGCCATAAACTTTTGAACAATAGTCTATTTCTCTTGTATTATTTCCCCCAGAAATAGATGTCAGAACACAGACAGGTTGAATGCTGGGACAAAGGTTGTGTATGTACTGAACAAGCAGGAAATGACAGCGGTAGTGATGAGACGCGTAATGGAGGAGACGTTTCGTGAGACACATTTCAGCTGTCTTACCTCGTATCGGTGAACCCCCTAGGTGAAGTAAATTGAATGCAAACAAGATTGAAGAGAAGTGTTAGTAGACAAGAGAGATAGACAAAGAGAGATAAGGAAAACAAAAGGGAGGGAATCAAATGAAAGTAAGCTTAATTAAACAGAAAGAATCAAGTTGAGCCAGACTACTGCTCTCCGAGGATTAGTTGAATGTTGGCTGTCTGGTGCAACGGAATTAGCTTGGAAAAAAAAAAAAAGATCCGAGGGCAAACGATTCTGAGATAGTCCTGCCAAACCTGACGCTTTAAGGAACATTTGCAGAGCTTAGTGAAACAATGTGTATTCGGGTTATTTTTGTTCACAGCATTCTTTAGAAAAGTACAGACCACGGCAAGTTAGGCGACACGTTTGGTGTGAAAATAGCAGAAACAGCTAGAAGCATGTCTGTACATGTGAAGTCAATATGAAATTCATTCTACCTGTTTACTATACATATTTCAGTGTAAAAACAGAACATCAAAGACTATAGAAATACAAAGACCGTTCACTCCTATAGTTACAAATGGGAAAAACTGCAACATGCAATATGGCGGAATAGTCTCGCCTTCTAAATGAAAGAGCCAATCGCTGATTGGTAAAGTCATTGCGTCACTGCAGCGGTCATTAGAAGTGCCGGCTCCCATAAAAACCTGAGGCTGGACCGGCCAATGTGCACGCACAGTCATAAGCACGTTGTGGCTGTGCATGCGCATTGGCTGGTGTAGCTCGAAAAATAAGGTTTTTAAATACTATGTCAGCATATGAAACAAGATTCATGGGGCCGTTCATTTCAGATTTTGTTGCTGATTTGAAATATGTAATTTAATTCAGAGTTCAGCAACCAGTTTTTTTAGATTTCAGGATTCCCCCATTCATTTAGATAGGATTTGGTCTTGGATTAGCTGCCCGGAGGCGTTGCAAATATGGCTGCCGAGTGAACAGACTTTCCTTGAAAAGGACTTCAACATATTCAAACAGAGAAAAACATTAGCATTAGCTTCTAGAAAAGCTAAAATCTTGCTAACTACAATAGCAGCCTAAAACTATGTAAACAGCTTTTTGTCTATTGTTAAACACTGTATAACACCTAAGATGGTTCACTCATCAAGCTATGAATGGGAGAGAAATTAAATTACGGCCTTTTAAATAAAAAAGCCAATCGTGAGGTAAAGTCATTGCATCACTTTCAGACGCACTAGCTAATCAACTGGTAGTGCAGACTATGTGAAATCAAGATGAATAGCTATGAATCATGTACCTAAGGAAGTCAACACAGTTCATTTCATACTCCCTTAAACTATCGGTCAAATCATAAGGTAAGATTACGTCACCATTACCAGTGTCTATCAGAAAATGCTTATCTGTCAGAAGTACAACAGTTAACACGTAATTCACCATTCTCTTAAAGACTAAAACAGGCAGATAAACCAGACTAGACTAGCTTTATTATCATAATTGGATGTTATGAGTATCCTAAAAGGGCCATAAAGCTTTGCGCCTCATGCTGTCCAGAGATAAAAATTTTTCAGGAAGCAATGTTTTGATCTTTGGTGGAACAGTATATCTTGTTCATTTGACTTTATGTATACCTAAGAAGCTCTTCGAAATAAGCAAGATGAAGGGATGATTCAGGATTCAAAGAGGCAGTCCAAACTTTCAACTGTGTATTTATAAGCTGTGTACTTAGTTGCTGATGCTAGAAACTAGAGAATGAGCTCTGCTGTGGACTTGCCCTCTAAATGAAGTGGATTTAGTGGAGAGGGATAAACTCTGAGTCAGTCAGGAGCCATTAATCCAGCCTGGGCAAAGTCCTGTTCATCCGTCTGATCCTAGGTCAGACCTGAACGGTCTATCCATTAGGAAGGTCTACAATGTAAATGGAGCGGTTGATCCTCTCCGTGGCATTCTCACATTCCCGTAAGGGTGCCTACAATTACCCAGACCATTTGCATGTGGCTTAAGACTCATTTTACGTTATGGCCACGTCAATACATTTCTCCTTCCATAGTAAGCAAAGACAAATTGGCAGAGCAAAGACCTGACATTGCACAAAAACAAATAACCTTCCATTTTTTATGGAATACTGCATAGGCATTTATTAAACTGTAGTAAAAGTGCAAACAGAATTGTGTCTATATTTGTGACTATAAGTTTAATATATTAGTTGCTGCTCTTGTGATTGTAAGGCTAAGTGTGTCATTCTTACCTGAACGAAGTTGTTTGATTCGTCCATTGCCGTTGATGTCTACAGGCAGGAAGTCTTTGAACCAAGTAATCTCTGGGTCAGGGTTCCCACTAGCGGCACAGAGCATCGTGGTCGTTCTTGTTCGCTCCACCACTTTCAGCTGAGGGCCCATGTCTATAGTGGGAAAGCCATGAGGAATCTGGTTTTCTGCAGCAAGAAAAAGAAAAAAATAACAGGTCAAGCCAGGAGCCAAAATGGGAATTATTTACAAAATAAGGATAATGATCTTGAAGAACTCTAATTGCTATGAATCAAGGGTTTGAGATGAGAGCCAGATGTAATTGTCCTGCAAAAGCAAATCCAGGACAAGTCTAATTAGTGCACTAAATCAATTCACTTGCCAGAAAAAGACCTTCCTGTGCATTAATAAGATGAAAGCACGGAGAGGCTAAGCCACAGGACATTTGTGTACTGTTACTCGAACAAGTAACGCCATATGGATGAATTAACTTTTAGGTAAAGCTTTAAAGTTTTAGGTATTAAACTTTCAGTTTGCTCTTCTTTATAGGCATTTGAGTAAACACAGAGAAAAAACAATGAGAAAATAAAATGCAAAATCTTTCAATGAAAGTTTGAATAGAACTAGGTAAAGTTTTAGCAAGGCAATTCCTTTGATTTTTTTTTTTTTTTTTTTACATTATCTAAGGTTGTAATGAGTCGTTCTTCCTTTTTAAAAAAGATAAATTCTTCCTTGTTAGTTCATCACTGTTATTTTTATTAAAAATGTTTAACTGACCTTGACTCTATTTATTATAATTTCTGTCAACATTTCTTATTACTAACTTCTTTAATGGTTACTTTAGGAAATATTTTAGAAAATTTCCCACTGACTTACACTGTTATAATTCAAAAAATAAATAATAGCAATGACTTCATCATCACAGTACTTATATTCTCAATTGCCACTTGTCTTCTTTCTCCTCATTTGTATGCTAAATCTTTTCCTTCTTACATCTTTAACCATCTTTACACTGCAGAAATAGTCATGTGTTGATACTCAAGTGCCACAGACAGAAACCAAAACATGCGACAACTGAAGCAGAACATAATTTATGCAAACCCACAGCCTAAAACTGCTTACCTAAACTTTAACGTGTTTCTTTTGCTGTCTTGCAAACACTGCTGTTTTTTTCTGGAAATGCAAATCTAGCTGGCAAATAATGTTTTGTCCTTCAATGGTTTGGAAAACATTGTTTCCACTCTGATACAGACCGTGACGCCTTTCGCTATTTCTCCAAGTATCAAAGATTTGCATAATTAACACAAATTATACGAAAAAGATGAAAATGAACAATCAGAAACAGGATAAGCAAGTGGGCAAGGCTGTAAACATATGGTTTTTAAACACATGAAAACATGAGCAATTCTACGGCTGTGGCACTTATTAAAAAAGTATAGTTTTTCTTCTCAAACATTCAAACAAATGTCTGGATGAAAGCCCAGCATGCGTAATATTCACACTTGCAATAGCAACAACGCTACGGCAACATCGCACTCTCTTTGATGCCAAGGTAAGCCAAAGGGCAAGGCTGAATTATTCAGTTTGAGACAATCCTCTGCACATGACAAACATTCCACTGCTTCTAAAGTCTACAGGGCACTACAGACAACTGTGATTTATCTTGTCTTCTTATTCTGGTGCGTTAAACATTAAATCACTGGTGTATCGATCCTTAAAGCATCAAGCAATGCTTCTCATATAGCGGAATCGAAAAGCTCTCACAAAAGACTATGACTTCAAATTTGAGGCTAGTGTTCCAGGACAATCAGACGCATATATAACACAGTGAGCAAACCTCAAAAGGGTTATTTCATGAATCAGTAGCTCTCTTATGAAAACATCGAAAAAAGGAATAATTTAAGAGATGAAAATGTTGCGCTGAATCCACGCTGGAGGGAACTTTGGAGTACAAGATAACTTGGAATATGAGGCTGTTCAAGTTATGCCTCATTAAGAAGCAAAAGCAGCAAGATTTTTTGTTCAAGTGTGACCTTCAGAAACCACAGGGAGGGTGCGCTGTCATGTATCGAGGCGTACATATCTACCTCGGTGTGCTCAGGAGAGGTCAACTACCTGTAGGAGTTTGGGTTGTATCAGTATGCCGATCCTTTTCTCTGCGCGACTATTGAATACATTTTCTTGAGAAAGAACATACAAATAATACCTACCAAGTGTCACATAGTCAGCATGCGAGAGAGGAAACAGAGATCACTAGAACTTCTAAGAGAAAACCAGCTGTGCTGTTTCTCCTGAGTGAAATGTGCAGACATATTTTTTAGAATTGTATATCAGTTGGGCAAAAGAAAAAAAAAAGTAGAAAAACGCAAGCTCCTGGTGTTTCAGGTGACAAAGTGAAGAAAAAAGTTTTGTAAATGTCTTGAAGTGCAAAGTAAGTGATATACTTGTACTCATTAATTTTCCATTTACGGTTTTTTTTTTTTATATTAAAGTTTGGTTACACTTATACTGACACCTAGTGGTGTGGATGAAGCATCATGCAATAGAAACATTCTTGTTTATGGATGCCACTGCAGATGGTTACTGCACTCTAAAAAATGCTGGGTTATTTTTTATATAAACCATTTTAACCCAAATGCTGGGTTCAGCCCGCTGGGTCATTTTATTGGGTTGTTTTTAATATATTTACCCAGGTGCTGGGTAGTTTTTAATGCACTCTAAAAAATGCTGGGTTATTTTTTTTAACCCAAATGCTGGGTTCAGTATGTTGGGTCAATTTATTGGGTTATTTTTAATATTTATTACCCAGGTGCTGGGTAGTTTTTCTGTAACTAAGCTGCTAGGTAGATATTAATGGGTTATTAAATATAGTTTTTTTTTTCCTACCCAACCGCAGGGTTGAGCCTGTCTCCGACAAAACAACCCAGTTGCTGAGTTACAGTGAGGTTCACAGAGAGAGAGGTTCTCAGTGCCGCTGATTTGGTGCACTTCTTCAGCGAAATAAAGGTTTGTATACATTTTATTTAATTTTATTTGTTATAACACTGAATATAATTTATTTTGATGTTAAAATATGTTCTCTAATCTCAGTACTGTTTGTTTATGGGCAGGTTACGGAGTCAGTCACGGCATCTTTCAGCTACGAGTGAAACGCAAGGCAGTGGTCTGAAGTTCGTGGTTCCCCCAGCAAACTGAAGCCTACCAGATTTCGGTGACACACTGGCACGAGAATTAGCATTTCGGTGAAAAGTGATTACAGAGTACGGTTGAACACACTTAAATTAAAATACTACTTTTAAATGCTCCATTTTTTTATTTTTTAAAATGCTTGTTAAAAGAGTTTAAATCTAATATTGTAAACTATGCTGTATTCACCCAAATAAATTCAATTTGTTTTATATTTTTGTCTGTGAGTGTTCTTGTTTAATAATAAACGTTCATCTTTTGATTATTGCTGTTGCCTCTGTAATTCTGTGTGTGATTTTTAATTTCCAGCCCATTTTAAGCCAGCAATATAATAATTTTTAAACAATAGTTCACTTAAGTAAAACAACCCAGCATGTTGGGTAAGAACATTTAATCCAACCAGCTGCATCCAAATAACCCATCATGTGTTCTGTCCAATATTTACCCAGTGCTGGGTTGCCAAATAACCCACGTTGGGTTGTTTTTAACTCAGGATTTTTTAGAGTGTGAGATCAAATGATAAGTATTCTCAACATAGAAATGACCTCAACATAGCAGCCATTATAACATAACCTGCACCTTGTAAAATAAAACAGCTTTTAGGCTACTAATGTGTCTGGAGTCTTCATCATATGTACACTGTACCGCCTTTTTTATCTGCTCATCACTACATTAAACAATAGCTGACTGCACCTTTTTTTTTTTTGCATATTTTTGCTTACATTTAGTAATGCTTATAATGACAGAGACATCCTTACAGGTATAGTGAGTTACAATAAAAGAAATAAATGTAAAGGTAAAGGTAAAGGTAAAAACAAATAAGAAAAGGATAGATTTCCATAAAGTTCCACAAAAGCACACTGGGAATCAAACTGATGGTTAGACTTTTGCATTTTCTAAATAAAAGCTCCATTCTCCAACCCTGAAAGCACTTTTATCACTTACACCTCTTTACTATGCATGAGGATTTAAAAAACAGAAGACTCTAAGCTCAGAAATTAGTTTTTAATACATTTCTTGTGTGCTTATATTGAGTAGAGCAAGGACTCAATTACTAAGATGAATAGGTAAGAGGGAAACCGTCTACAAAATGTCCTGCTCTGTTCTGAGTCTCTGCCGCATCATACATGTGGGCGCTGCAGCAGATGGCGGTTTGAATTTAAAAAGCCTGCCAACGCTAGTTTCATTGTTTCCCCGAAGCAGTTATGACAAGGTGTTTGGCTCCGACGGGGTGATACATTTGGTGGGTAATTGGGATGCCATCTTGTAAAGAGCAGAGAGAAACTTGAGAACGGACGGAATGAGGAGGAAGTAGGAGGAGGAATTGCGAGAAAGCTTTGCAGAAATGTTTCAAGCAAGCAGTCAATAGAGAGAATCTGAACTCTAATGACAATGATGTCATGTTCTGAGATTCTCTGCTTGTGTTGCAGAGTTTTATTTTACCTTTGTCTGAAAGGTTACGCAACCAACTGAGGTCATGGTATATGAGAAGCAGCAATCCTGACAATTACAGACAAAAGAGTGCAGGCTCAAGTTTTTATGCAACGTCAACACCTTATTTGTATCATGTTACTTTAAAAATGCGGTTGAGCCTACTGGCATTTCAAGCGAAACAAAGATAGCAGCTCGACTGTGAGGGAAAGCTTCATGACTACCATAACATCGTCTAACCTTCATGCATCATGTGTACTTTTACACTTACTCTATTGTTCATTGCTGATGAAGTTTGGGTTTATTCACCTTAGACTGCCATGTTTTGGTAATGTTAACGACCCTTTCAAATGACTCGGTTGCATTTAAATTTAATGAACCTTAGTAGCACACAAATGCTCTGCAATAATAAAAAACAATTATAATGTTACAAAAGATTTTTGCTTTAAATAAACAGTGTTCTTTTGAACTTTCTATTCATCAAAAAATGCTGAAAAAATGTATCAGTTTTCACAAAAGATCATGTAATGTAATGGTTAATGGTTGCTGAAAATTCAGCTTTGCCATCACATGAATAAATTACATTGTAAAATTTATTAAAAAGCAAACAGCTATTTTAAATTGCAATAATAATTTACAATGTTATTGTTACCTTTTTGACTAAATAAATGCAGCCTTCGTAAGCAAGAGATATGTTGAACGGTAGTGTAGTTGTGTGACAAGTTTAAGGCATATGAGATTCAGAATTTCAATGAGTACTGTTTTATTTATTTATTTATTTATTTATTTATTATTATTATTATGCAGTTTACCTTCTTTCTTTCTAAGCTGAAATATAACTATTCATTTTCTATTTTCACTATTATATACTAATGTATACAAATTCACAAAATCACTTTGGTCACACTAAATGTAATGTTTTATTTATTTATTTATTTTTTTTAAAGAGAAGAATACAGTATCATACTCACCTGTATTAGTTGATATTAAATATTTAACCACAGCATTAAAAATATAAATAATAAAAAAAGTTTTAAACGTAATATTTAGTAAATTTAATTAAATTATACTGCACATTACAATGTTGTGAAGTTCACCTGTAAAATTAAGTTTTAGTGTTTTATTTTTTAATTTAGACGAAATTTCTACCAAACTTTGTTATTTATTAATTTTTTTTTTTTTTTGGCCATAACATAAAAATAATCATTAGCTTCCGTAAGCTATCTTCTACTTCCATGTCCTTTCCGACTCTTTTAAAGCTTGTGGTTAGGACCTCGTGACAACCTCCATAAACAGGTGCCACAGTAACAACAGTATCCGTGAATGTACCCAATCAAATTTTCTTCCTCAATGGAAAATGTACTGTTGCCATCCAGAGACCCAGAGCGGGTTTTTAATGAGACCTTCCTAGAGCGATAAGACCGTGCAGGCCCTTGCAGATGGCAATCTATTGCATTATCTCCTTGGCTGTGGAACCAGTCCAGAAGCAGCCCAGCTTTATCGATGCATGTGACCACAAAAGGGAACTAACAGGGTAACATACCACAAACCCATCTGTAATCAGTTTTGCGGAAACAGAAGGAACATTGTTCTCCGTGAAGCAGTAAATTACGAGCCGAGACTTATATTCAATGCTATGAGCAATCTGATAAAGGTGAAACAAAGAAGAAAAGATCGAGGCTTGAAAGTAGGCGATAACTATCTGATATTTGCAAAAGTTGAGTGTTGAATGAAGCCAACGAATGAAACTAATGGCATACAATGGGGAAGAACTAACTCTGCACCATTACGAAAACAAAGCAACGTGGTTGCCAAGAGAATAACAATGGCGTTTCAGGTGGTCGGCAGTAATCAGGACAAAACGTCCTAAAGGCAGAGAAAGGGAGTGGTGAGCCCAGCTAATGTGAACAAGGCTGCTGTAAATGTGGTTGAGACATGCATAGGCTTCATGTCCTCAATGCTGGGTCAGAGCAAAGAGGAACATAACACGCATTACAGTGGATCCGACATGAGGAGTAGTGGGTGGGGGAGGGTCACCGTGGGAGGATAAAGAGGGAAATGGAGGACAGAAGGGGTACATGCCAACCTCCTGCCAGCTCCAATTACCAGGGAGAATAGAGCATGGCATGCAGGGTGATGGGTCTAATCAGAACCCCGCTGAAGAGACAAGTCTCTGTCCTCAGACCCCACTGTGAAACAGCCCGAATGCTCTCCACGTCCACGTCAGCCAGAGTTATTCTCACCCTGCACAAACACGTCGCCGTAGAAGATGATGCTCAAATAGTGATGAAGCACCGTGGGGCACTCACACCGAGAACAAACCATTCTTCAGAGACGGATCACGCATGCTTGGATCCAATCTCATGAGTCTGCTGTAATGTCCAAGCTACAAGCTAATTATGTTTAAAGAGATAGTTCACCCTAAAATAAAAACTTTTTCATTCACCCCATCTTCATGATGTCGATCCAAACCTGTATGACTTACTTTCTTCTTAAGAACACAACAGAAGAAAAAAAAAGCATCAAAAGGACGCAAAAGCACCAAAAATGTGTCCAAAAAATTGTAGTCCATATGATCTAAGAGTGAATTGCTGCAGCTTTTGAAATAATATGTAGACTTGGTTAAGCAACAGAGTGAAATTCTATGAGTTTAAATTAAGAACAAGATCAAGATCTAAAGAACAATGTTTACGAATTGAAGATTACTATTTATCTCATCATCACACAAGCCGTACAGACAAAGTTTGCTTGTTACACAAAGCTAATGTAGAGTTCATAAGACTCAAATTTACGAATATTTGGAAAGACATTGCAATTTTTTAGTAAAATATTTCTTTAAAGGTCGTACAACACTTTCATTTATCTTTGAAACAAAGATATTTTTAAAGGAGAAGTTCACTTCCAGAACAAAAATTTACAGATAATTTACTAACCCTTTTGCCATCCTAGATGTTCATGTCTTTTTTTTCTTCAGTTGTAAAGAAATTATGTTTCTTGAGGAAAACATTTCAGGAATGTTCTCCATATAGTGGACTTCTATGGTGCTCAAAGTTTGAACTTCCAAAATGCAGTTTAAATGCATCTTCAAAGAGCTCAAAATGATCCCAGCTAAGGAAAAAGGGTCTAATCTAGCGATCGGTTATTTTCTAAAAAAAAAAATGCACAATTTATATGCTTTTTAACCTCAAATGCTCGTCTTGTCTAGCTCTGCGATGTGCATGCATAGTCTGTGTAATCCGGGTCAATACAGTTCCTATCTCATTTTCTCCTCCAACTTCAAAATACAAAATAACTGATCGATTCACTACATAAGACCTTTCTTCCTCAGCTGGGATTGTTTAGAGCCATTCGAAGCTGCATTTAAAATGCATTTTAGAAGTTTAAACTTGCAGGCACCATAGGAGTCCACTATAAGGAGAGAAATCCTGAATTATTTTCCTCAAGAAACATCATTTCTTTACAACTGAAGAAAGAAAGACATGAACATCTTGGATGACAAGGGGGTGAGTAAATTATCTGTACATTTCTGTTTTGGTAAGTGAACTTCTGCTTTAATGAAAGAGCACAGCCTGAAGATATATTTTGTCCCTTAAATGAAAGTCCATATAACCAAAACTTGCTTGACGCGTCGAAATGTTCATAAAAAGCCTTTGATATGGTTTAATCCAAGTCTTCAGAAGAGAAACATTCACGTTATATGACGAACAGATTTAAATTTTAGCCTTCTATTCACATATAAACATTGATCTACTCACAAACATAGGGCACAGAAAAGCTCAATTGTACTTGTTTGACAAGGAAGTATTGTTGAGCTGTCATTTACCATGTTACACAAAGCTAAGGTAGACTTCAAAAGGTTGGAAATACTGCATAGCATATAATGACCACTATTACAGTTGTACTTTTTGGTACTTTTTCCATCCATTTCAAAACATCAGCCTTCTTCAGAATTCCTCATTTTGCATTCCACAGAAGAAAGAATGTAATACAGGAAAGACATTTTCATTTTTTAAGTGAACTATTTCTTTAAGCATGTGAAGGTCTCCATTTTTATAGAAGAACAAAGTTCCACAAACACACTTGGACAGCACATCCTTTGCAGTCAATCTTTCTACTCAGGTAAGGCAACTTTTGAACTAACAGTTTGTTTAAAAACATTGTAGTATTTCTCTAAAAGTCTTGACAGTTCTTGAGAAACAAATGTCCTTGTAATTTCCAGAGAGTGTGTATGAGAGTGATGGATGACAGCAATTAAGGGTGACATCTCTTTTGATGGAGGGAGCAGAAGGGTTTCTGTAATGATATATGACAACAGAACACCATCCATTTTACTACATATCTTAATTTCCAGAGATCATTTCAAGTCCAGGTTTGTCCTCCTTTGGAGAAAACGGCTTTTTACATAATTCAGCTTGCCAAAAATCTGCTTCATTGGCGCATCTCTGAATACTTAAATACAACAAATTAGACAGATGTGTTGCCCATTAAGAATTCAAGTAAAATGAAAATCAACCTAGAAATGGCTTACTTATTTACCTTCAAATTTCTCAATATAGCCTCAATACTTACAAATAACACAATTTTAGAGAATCAGAGCAATTACAAGTGAAAGAGCAAGCACAGCATCCGAACAAAACAGCATTCATTCATGCAAGATGACATCAGTGTTAGGTGATATCAGTGACAGTCTGATATCAGACAGCAGAACGCTGCTTTGCCTGCAGGCTGATGTACAAGATAACTTTTACATGCTATTATATTTGCATTTTTGGAGACAAGACTGAGTGCTTTTAAAATTAAGCCAGACAGCTAAAACATTTAGCCGTTTAGAAAGAAGGAAGAAGTTGCATTACATAATCATCACATGGATAAACTGAATAAGCACTCCTAAGGATGAACATACACGGAATACGTGTAAATACACTGCCGGTCGAAAGTTTGGGATCAGTAAGACTTGTAATGTTTTTTAAAGAAGTCATCAAGGCTGCATTGATCAAAAATACAGAAGACAAAGGTAATATTGCGAAATGTTATTACAATGTAAAATAATGGTTTCTATTTTAATATACTTTAAAATATAGTTTATTCCTGCGATGCAAAAGCTGACTTTTCATCAGCCATTACTCCATTAGTCTTAAGTGTCACCTAATCCTTCAGAAATCATTATTTGATTAATAAAAAGTTAACAAGAACAATCAAAATATAAATCTTTTCTAACAATGTAAGTCTTTGCTATCACTTTTTATCAATTTAACACAACCTTGCAGAACAAAAGCATTAATTTCTTTTAAAAAACTTTTGAACAGTAGTGTGAATATTGTTAGAAAAGATTTTTATTTTAAATAAATGCTGTTTTTTAAAACTTCTTATTCATCAAAGAATGCAAAGAAAGAATTGCAAAAAAAAAAATATTTTACATTGTAATATTTAAGAAAGGTCTTTAAAAAAAATTACAAATCTTACTGATCCCAAACTTTTCAATGGCATTGCATACATATACGCGTTCAATGTTAGGGGCCAGTAAAAACTATTAATTAAAATTAAATAATTTCAAAGAAAAATTTTAATTCATCAAGAATCCTGATTAAAAAACGATAATGACAAATCTTGATTTTCAAGGTAAAAAAGAAAATATTAAGAAGCACAACTGTTTTAAACATTGATAATGAGAAACAATGTTTCTTGAGCAGCACATCAGCATATTACACAGATTTTTGTAGGATTATGTGACATTGAAGACTGGAATAATGGCTACTGACTATTCAACTTTGCCATGACAGAAATAAATTACATTTCAAAAAGTATTCAAAAAAGAACAAACGAAACAAACAAACAAAAAAAAAAGGTCATTTTAAATTTTAATAATACTTCATCATATTAATCTTTTTTGATCGAATAAAACCATAAACTTCTTCCTAATCAAATAAATGCAGCCTTGGGGAACATCAATTTCTTTACAAAATGTAAAAAAAAACTTTCAAACTTACATTAGATTTTTAAGATCTATAACAAGATCAACTTAAATGTCACATCTTATATATGTATTTATTTATTTATTGTTTGCTTGTGTATAATTGAAGGTAATGAGTACACTGTACTTGCAAGAGCTCATCACATTGCATTATGGGTCTGCCTTACACTGATTACCTTATGATGATGTGCTTATGATGCTATCTATGTAGGCAGGTGCTTGTTTCTGGAAGAGAGTTTCAGCGTACAGTGATTATGTAGTCCGAATGGGTTTCACTGAGGTCAGATCTCCTGGTTCACTTTAATTGTGAGCACTGCTAGGAATTCATAAGGACCAAACTGCAGGTAGAAAACAGACCCAGCATAACCAATAGTTGCCCGAAACATCCTCATCTTTAAATGGAATAATTGGCCGGGCAGATCTGCAACCTCACAGACACATGTAGTAAATAACAAAGCAGCGTGTGTAAAGGTGAACCGCACCCTAGGAGTGGCGGAGTCCTGTCTGCAGTATTTCAGCGGCACGCTGTTTATCTAAGTCGGTAGCGAGGAAAGAGGTGTAATGCATGCCATGACCTTTGAAATAATACACTTTTTCTTGCTGGCCAGAATATTCAGGCTGACTTTCCTCCAACAGTCACTTAATCAATGTTGGGCAGGTGTGACGTTGGTGTCTCTCTCTCTCTCTCTCTCTCCTTTATCCGCACGGGTCTGTCTCTCTGGTTTTTCCGTCTCGGCCTGCTTCCTATGCGTCCTCCAGTTTCTTGTGTCTCAGTATGATCTACAGCTCTGCCACAGGCACATAGCTGTTATTTATGCTACACCACACTGGTTTGTACATAACAGCACATGTGTGACCCATTACCAGAACCGAAGGGTGATCTGCTCACTCCACTCAAGCGCAACGGCCCAAGTCACCTTGAGCCATGAAAGCTGTGTGGAAATCACACGATCTGCTATCTGTTAGAGTGCCTTATGTAGACGTAGAGAGTGTGCTTGGTGTTATACAAGACAGCAGCAAAAAAAAAAAAAAAAAAAAAAATATATATAT
>JAHKKF010506493.1:0-20700 GCA_019740295.1 Labeo calbasu
AGACTTGAGACTTGACTTGGACTCTAGCTCAGAGACTTGAGACTTGACTTGGACTCTAGCTCAGAGACTTGTGAGCATCTCTGATAGATATGATGCCCTGTTATTTATTGTGCGTAAATTATTGTTCTAATTATTCTGTACATTCGTTGTATACGATTGATATGGAGTAACAATTTAATGATTTCATGTTAAAATTGTAAATAAAAGATTGCTCTGATCTGTCATATAATCTATTAGGGCTTAAACGGATCGCAGTTGATCCATTCGGGATGTGATTTGTAGATTAATTTGCCAGTTTACACATTCAAGCTATTTAAAACCGCAAGAAGAAGAAACGAAACAAAACTCAGTTCGTTACTTACGCTCTGTTCTTGCACACACCCAAAGCGCGCACAAGCATAAAGACGTGTTTTAGACAGTGCGGCATACCGAGTTGATTCCTCTTTCATGTCTTCCAGCGTTTAAGGTACGTACGCATGGGGGTTTGCAGTTACGTTACAATTATAAGCCACGAAGGCGAGTCAATGGGTATCACACAAGAAACGTGAAAACTAGCACGCTTTATGCCGGTGAACGTCTTTTCACTATACAGAAAGCTAAAAAGTAAAAAAAAAACAAAAACTGACCTCTATCGCCCCTGCAGAATAAACAAAAGTGAACAAAAGACTGAATTACTTAAAATAAGCAATGAGGCAATAATTATTAGTTCAAATAAAGTATCAAAAACAAGTAATCATATGGTTTTATTGAACAATACTTAAAAATGCATAATGTGTTATAAACAATTGTACTAATTATGCATTGTAACATGACTGGCCTGACAATTGTTCGTTTAATATTTACTAAACAGTATTTAATTCAAATGATCACTTAATCTTTATTTGCCCGTTTATTTACTGTAATTTCTTGAAAGCTTGATTACTTCTTGAAACTTGAGTACTTGTAAAATTGAGTACTCGAATTGAATCGAGGATTTGTGACAGCTCTACAATAAATAAAATACTAATACATAAAATCTAACTGAAGTGAACTTTTGTGTATTTTAACATGTATTTTTCACATTTAAACCTGGTGTGTATAAGTCACAAGGCGACACATTGGAAAGTGTACAGTTTCAAAAATGTAAAATCCAAAGATCTGTATGTAAAAAAAAATTGTAGATTTCACTAGCTTCACTTTAAATTCATATAATTCTGCCTTTTTTATGCATCAAAAAATGGATGTCTTCATGTTTTAGAGCTGTAGTTTAATCAATACTTCCTCTGCTAATGCATCATGTCATTTTATATTCCACTGCCATGAATCTGTCGTCTATATGGTTGAGCTGATTATGCCAAGCAATTCTTTAGCGGCTGCTTAGTTCCACATACCGTTTCTCCTTAAAGTCTATGAATTCTCCACGCAGGCCTCCCACCTCTAATTTAGACGAGCTAGAGCCACTACTCCCACATTAATGCCCTCACATGCGCCTCCGCCATAATTCCTCCCAGCAGGATTCAAAACAAACTGCAGTTTATTTTTTCTACCTCTAATTAACTTGGGATTAAATGGATGGAGGTGTAATATTGATCTCTGGGAGCAAAATTCTCTGAAGCTGCTTCACGCAAGAGACTCTGTGATCAATATGGTTTTCAGAGATTGTTTTGGACTTTCTGGCCTCTTCAGTTGTGAATGAATCGCGTCTTTTCTCCCGTCTTCAGCTCTCCTGCTGAGAGTTTTCCCTCATAAAACCAAGCTCACTCTTAAGTAGAAGACCTCCCACTTTACCATTGTCCCTTAAGCTAAGCTTTACAGATTCTCTCTTTTCATTTTGTTTAGCTTGGTGACTGGTTCCTTCAGGGTCCTGTAATCCTTGGATTTCTGGTCCTAAAAATAAGGAAACGGGAGCTCTTTTTCTTCTCTGGAAGCGTTTGTAGCACATGCTTGATGACTAAACATTCTTGGCTAATAATGGCGATAATCACAGAAATATGTGTCTGAGTGGGTCAACTGACTCACTGGGAAGGTTATGCTTGGAAAGGATTGATTGGGGCTGGAAAAAAGGTCCCTTTTCCTGTTGATATGCTGATGTGATCAGCCTGGAGAAAGTGTGATAAATTATGAGGGCATTCTTGTCTAGACACGCTCTCAGGGGAGTTCTAGTGTGATGTGACGTTAATGCTACCTGGATATGTCACTCTGAATGCTGTTATTATTGTCAATAATCAATGTCGTAGACTGACTCAGTGTTTGTTTTCTTCTTATTTTCCTGGCTACATCCTGATAGCCTCACTCTTTTCCTTAAGAATCTCTCTTTGCATGTGGATATGTATGTGTGTTTTATACACACATTTGCATATAGAACGTTAGAAATACTTCCCCTTATTAACATGTGCCATGGTAACCATAATTACTGCCAAATTTCTGTGGGGGTTTTTTGGGTATTGTACAGGCAAGCTACAGTTCAATGTTTTGTGGTTAGGAAGTGTTTTTCTCACGCTCTCAACAGGCTGCATACATTTGATTAAAAAGTACAGTAAAAAACTAGGGCTGCACGATAAATCGCATGCGATTTGTGAGGCGCGTTTAGTCAGTAAAAGTACGTGCGTTGAGCTGGAGCGGCAATTAATACACAGAGCCGTAAATCACTGACAAGCTACGCAAAATCGCGCTCATAATCGCAGATGAAATGCATTCGATTATGAGCATGATTTTGCGTAGCTTGTGTATTAATTGCCGCTCCAGCTGAACGCACGTGACGGAGGTTTACTACTAATCAAAGTACCGGCTTTACTGACTAATCACATGCGATTTATCGTGCAAACCTAGTAAAAACCATAAAATTGTGAGTAGTGCTGGCTAAAAATATAGATTTCTTGGTTTTAATTGATTCTCATTTTTATGCAACAATATCAATTCTCAAGATTCGATTAGTGTAGCCTGTTTTCAGTTAATACAGGGAACGTTGTAGCGCACCTCCCATCCAATAAATCACAATAAACTTAGTGCTTTGTTACTTTTGACATGAAACAAAGTCTCAGATTGTAAATTCCGTCCATTTTAGTACAGTATTCAAACAATAAATGTTTTGCCTCTGTTTAATGTGGAATGACGATCGCTGTAGCACCTCAGTTCAGAGAAGCAGCAGCACAGAGCGCACATGAACTGATCATCCCTCTGATTTAAAAGTTGTAGCACAAAATAAACATGAATGGACATCCAAAGGTATATTGAAAGAGTTCAACTTACCGAAATCCATAGGCCATGATGTAACAGCTTCTAAATAATGTCATGCACACATTTACCTCAGGAGAAACATATTCAGTGACCATAAACTCTTTAGTCAGCTAGAAAGATAAACTATAGACAGTAGCATTGCGCAAAATATATGCACCATATAATGTGCATTATCATTTTTACTGTTCTTCAGTGTTTAATTTATGTTTGAATAAATCTGTCAGGTTTTTGTGACAGCCACCATTTAACGTTTGTATTCACAAAATGAGTTGGAGTAGAA
This sequence comes from Labeo calbasu, assembly GCA_019740295.1. Taxonomy (NCBI): domain Eukaryota; kingdom Metazoa; phylum Chordata; class Actinopteri; order Cypriniformes; family Cyprinidae; genus Labeo; species Labeo calbasu. Next base: position 3,497 of record JAHKKF010506493.1, read on the forward strand.
ATATAATTATGTAAAGTAAGTATTATAACTTTATTATTACAAAAACTTCATTAAGTGTAATTAAAGTGTTGTATACAAATGTATATTTTACAGCTTTTACAGAATTTTTTTTTTCCTTGAAAATTTGCCATGTACTGTACCTGGTATATATCCAAAATATTCAATACTGAATCGAATCAAGTGTTGAGAATTGTGAACAGAAACTAAATTGAATCGTGAAATTTATGTCAATACAGAGTCCTATGAAATATAATTACAATTTAAAAGAACTGTTTTCTATTTTAATGCTTTTTTATGTAGTGTATTCTTCTGATAGCAAAGCTGAATTTTCAGCAGATTTGGTGCTCAGGACACATTTCTTATTATAAATGTTGAAAACAGCTTAATATTTTTGTGGAAAAAGTGTGTGTGTGTTTGTTTCTAAAGTAAAAATAAAAAAAAAAACAGCTTTTATTTGAAAAAGAAAAAAAATGTATAAGATTATGAATATCTTTACTATCACTGTTAATCTCAAGTATTAACTTCTTAAACACACACACACACACACACACACACACTGATTGCGAATATTTGAATAGTAGTGTTTTGTGTAGAGTATCCATGAAATCCATTTTATTTTTCTCCAAATTCCAATTTTTTCAGTTTTATTTTTCTGGATTCTGTTTGAATTTTTCTAAACTGTTTTAACAGTTCAATTAGATTTTATTAATCGAAAAGCAATTACTGAAATCATGAAACTTACACAATTTAACAAATTTATTAAAAGTTTAACAAAAATGTAATTTTAAGGCCCTATGAAATTTTTTTCTCAAATTCTGATAATTGAACCTCAGCTGAACCTAGTTATTGAACCAATAGATAATTGAACCTAAAGGGAAAGGTGGGTTGTGCTTGCATGTGCAAAATTTTCTGTCGCAATGCTATGGTATTGTGGTTTCCAGGGTGTTGCTATTGTGTTCTGAGTAGTTACTGTGGTAGGTAATAATGTATTGGACTTTTTCTTGCAATGCTCATTATTAACAAGCCACATGGTTTGAGGCATGAACAATATCTGTAGCACAGACGGTATGGGCTGAGTTATGTTCTGAAGTTTAATACATAAATTGTATAATAATTACGATGCTCCCATTTGTTACCATAGTAAAATGTTTTTAACAGTCATTAAATGAAGGAAAATAGCCAGTGGCGATTTTCCGTTTCCACCCACAACAAGTACAAACCGTTTCAAGCTTCAGGTGAGAGAAACTGCTGTCCATTTACAGGTTATTGTGTATTGTAATAGCCTGAGTGGTCTCTTTAATGGATAGCAGGTAGCACCCCTCCTTTCTCTGTCCGTTTGAAAGAGGCTTTTTCTGATTTGCCTTCCCCAGAGCAACAGGTGTTTTCATCAGGTGCTGTTTGCTCGGATGAAGGGAGGGCCTGTGATAGCGTTCAGCTCTGAACAAAAGCTGCTTCAGTCAGGACTGCAGAGATCCGCAATCTTCCCGCGGGGGCTGGGCAGAGAGAGAGCGAAAGAGAGGAATCAGGGTGGTGAGGGGGGTGTAGTTTCAGTCAAACAGCCCACAACTCCTTCCTTGGAATTCTTGATCCTATCAGATCCATTGTTTTTCTTTTTTTGCTGGAATACACTTTGCAAAGTCTGTTTTGAGTTGTGCAACCTTTACAGTGCTTCAGTTTTTCTTTTTAAAAGGATAGTTCCTAAACTGTATGAATTTGTTGCACGAAACGCAATAGAAGATGCATGCATGCATGCATGAATATGAATGGTGACCACAGCTGTAAAGAGCATTAAATTATGGGTGAACTTTGACTTTAAGTCTTGATTATTCCTTTTTGTTGTTGTCATTGCTATTCGTAAGTGTGATGTTTTTACACTAATGGTTTTATTTTTGTCTAAAAAGCCTCCATTAACCCTGTACCCCTCTTCTCTTGTCAGGTGGCTGAGGAGAAAGCGTGAGAGAGGGCAGCGTGAGGTCCCTGCTCGTCCAGGGACGATGAAGAGGTTTAGGCGTCATGGGCATGAGTCTCAGAGGGACAAGCACAAACAGGATCTCTATCAGTTCAACAAGGTGATCAAGCCCACATCTTCTGTGGAAAGTTTGTTTATGTTGTTATACATACACAAGACTGGTTTTGTGCTATTTTTGTAGGAGCTCTCTTGATAACTGTTTTGATTTATATGATTTTAAATTCTAATTTTCTGGCATTTAATGTATTTAATGTATTTTTTGTCAGCATTTCTGTTACTTTCCTTGCCATTTTGATAGGGCTACACAATTTGGCGAAAACGTGTGATTTTAGTATTACTAATCTAATTTTTCATTGTAAAGAGAGTATGTAAGAAAAATAACATTTAAAATTGTATATTGTAGTACAGCTGGAAAATTGTGATACATACACTGCCATTGTAAACATTCTAAACTTGGGATCAGTACGATTTTTAATGTGTTTTTTTTTCTTTCTTTTTTAATTTATTTATTATTTTTTTAAAGAAGTCCTCCTCCTCATCAAGGCTGAGTTTATTTGATTAAAAATACAGAAAAACTGTAATATTGTGAAATAATATTGCAATTTAAAATAGTGGCTTTCTATTTTAATATACTTTAAAATAGAATTTATTCCTGTGATGCAAAGCTGAATTTTTTAGCATCATTGCTACAGTCTTCAGTGTCACATGATTTTTCAGAAATCATTCTTATATGCTGCTTTATTATCAGTGTTGGAACTGTTGTGCAGCTTAATATTTTTTGCAACCTGTGATAGTTTTTTTTAGGATTCTTTGAATAAAATGTAAAAAAAACCCCACCAAAACAAACAGACAGCATTATTTAAAATAAAATAAAAACATGTGTAGTAATATATACTATCATTTAATAGTTTGTGGTTAATGTTGTTTTTTTTTTTTTTTTTTTTTTTTTATAAAGAAATTAATACTTTTATTCAGCAAGGAAGTGTTACATTGATAAAATGTGATAGCAAAGACTTCTATTGTTAGAAAAATCTATTTTGAATAAATGCTCTTCTTTTATAACTTTTTTTATTCATCAAAGAATTCTAAAAAAAAATCACAGGTTTCAAAAAATATATATTAGGCTGCACAACCGTTTCCAACATTGACAATAAAAGTAAAAATCAGCATATTAGAATGATTTCCGAAGTATCATGTGACACTGAAAACTGGAGTAATGGCTGATGAAAATTCAAGATTGCATCACAGGAATAAATTATATTTTAAAATATATTAAAATAGAAAACCATTATTTTAACCATTATTAGTTTTTTTCTGTATTTTAAACAAGTAAATGCAGCCTTGTTGAGCATAAGAGACTACTTAAAAAAAGTAAATAAATAAAAAATCATACTAATCCCAAACTTTTGAACGGCAGTGTATATTTATGGCTGTCTTTATTAGTTTATTTCTTCATGTTAAAATGTTAAACCATTAACCTTTCATATTGACAGAAAAAAAAAAGGAAGTCCTTAAAGCTTCTCTTTTGTTGACAACAGCCAGTTTATAAGTTTGGGAAGGTGGTTGGTCCAAGTTGCATCCCAAATGCATGTTATAAGGGGCCCAAACTCAGAGCAGTGTTTATGTGGTGCAGCATTTACTGTAAACGGAGATGCTTTGAGACTCTAGGCGCGTTTCCATTACAGATTTGCGCAAAACTTTGGCAAAATTTTATAAATGTTGATTAAAGAAGTAATGCAAAGTGACAGCATTTCCATTAACCAATGTAACGCGTCACTTTGTTTTTCTTCTTGCGATAAGTCATGTCAACAGATTTTGGTGGGATTTTGGCTATATTTAATTGAAGGCGTAATGTATCTTTCCAGAAGCAGCGCGGGGAGATGCTTCTGAAACTTGTGTAAGGCGGATGGTATAAACACAAGCATTTAATAGAGTGGCAGTGATCAGCTCCGGTGGCTGTGTCAGAGCTGTAATGCGCCACAGATGTGTGCAGTGTAAATTGTCTAAGCATTAATTGCAGGGAAAGCCCCTTATACTTGAGAGCGGCCATGTATGAAGTGTTGCAGGTTATAGTACATTGAAGAGTGATCATATGACTTTTTACTTGCACCATGTGACCTGTAAATAAAAAAAAAAAACACTAAAATAAATTTCCATTTTTCCTTTTTCAAAGTGCCTGAAAAATCACCTCACATGAGCGTAATAACTTTTTTTGTAATATATGGGAGTTTTCGAATTTGCGTTTCCATTAGGTATAATTTCCATTTGCATAATTTGAAGGGCAATGGAAACATAGCTACTGAAAACACTGGATCATGAGCTGCTCACGTGTAAAAGAGCACAGTAGCGCATGTATTAATTTTAACAATTAAATCGCAGCCTTTCCGATTTGATAATTGCACTAAACCATTTTTAATTAATCATGCAGCCCTACAATTTCATTGCAGTATAACATAGAATTGCGTTCCCTGTGAAGGATGCTGCCTTTTAATTTGCCCAAAATGAGGCATCTTAATATGCAGCATAATTGTTCCATTTTGGAACAGACTTTGAAACTATAACTATGATGCTTTTAAAGAGTAAGCTGCCTGTAAAGTCAGTGTATACCAAAGCCATTGTATATAATGCAACATTTCACACTCTCATTTCTTCCCTCTCTGCTTTAGACTGTAGAACATGGTTTTCCCCATCAGCCCAGCGCTCTGGGTTTCAGCCCCAGCCTGGAGCTCCTGGCCATCGGTACCAGATCAGGAGCAATCAAACTGTATCCTTCACCAAACAGAGGACATTTTTCACACTTTGGGTTATTTGATCTGTGTATAACGTAACTCTTGACTAGAATGATCACATTCCATTCCCCTGTCTCTGAATCCTGAGGGCAGAGTGACTACAATGTGATACGATGATAATGTGCTGAGATTTCCTGTAGCTCATCTCGTGGTTGTTCTAGTGGCTCAATGGTACACACCCTTCATACAGGTATTTTAAAAGGTGGAACAGTTTATATTAGTGCGTAGCGGTGAGAACGCATGTCCATGTAACATTTTTTCCCATACTGTTGCGTAATTTTCTTTGTTAGTCATTTACAGAAAAGGAAATGGAAATGAATAACTGTTATGTGGCCAACATTATGTGTCTGGTATTTAATAGTTTTGGATTTTTTATTCTTTATTTTTTTGCAATTTAATGTAGTTTGTTTCTTTTTTTCCCCATACTGTTGCGTAATTTTCTTTGTTAGTCACTTACAGAAAAGGAAATGGAAATGAATAACTGTTATGTGGCCAGCATTATGTGTCTGGTATTTAAAAGTTTTTTGTTTTTTTGTTTTGTTTTTTTTTTTTTGTTTTTTTTTTAACTTGCCACAAAATCAAGGTGCTTGTGTAAATGGTTGCCAAATCTTTCCTTAACCAGTTCTCAGGTATGGAACTCCAGGTGTGGAGTTCATGGGACTTCACGACGAGAATGCAGCAGTTACACAGGTGCACTTCCTGCCAAACCAGGTAATACCAGGAACTTCAATCCTGATGCCTTTTGATCTCACCTGGATTTTTTTTTTTTTTTGCATGTCAATTTCCATTCCATTCAATCTTTGGGATTCGTTTTTCAGTGAATCATCAGTGGTTTTGGGCGAGGTTTTTTAAAAAAAAAAAATTATTACCAAAAGTTACGAACAAAGCAACTTTTTCATTATATGCATAGATTAAAAATAGGGTGGTGTATCAGTAAAATATTATGCAATGGTATGAGTTTATTTTACATAACATTAGCTGTATATATCATTGCATCAAAAAATAATGGATGAATAGATTTAAATAAAATTTAAAGTTTTTCTTAAAGTTAAAATTAAAGTTTTTCTTTTGAAGTTTTTCAGTAGTAAGATTTTTACAGTTTTAAATATTGATTATAATGATGATAATAATAATAATAATAATAATAATAATAATAATAAATGTTTCTTGAACTGCAAATCAGAATATTAGAATATTTCTGAAGGATCACATGACTGGGGTAATGATGCTGTTTGCTGTTTTTGCTGTACTTTGGATCAAATAAATGCAGGCTTGGTGAGCAGAAGAGACTTTTTAAAAATTAAAAAAATAATTAAATCTTACTGTTCAAAAACTTTTGGCAGGTAATGTAAGTAATCTGTAGCAATATACATTTTTAGATAATTCCCAATGTATTAAATACATTAATTATATTTTCTTTTTATTTGGATAAATAGTTTAATTTGATTTTTTTTTTTTTTTTTTTGTAGGTGGAGTTGGTAACTTTACTGGATGACAACAGTCTGCACATGTGGACGCTTCGGGCTCATAACGGCATTTCCGAGTTGCTTGAGATTGGACGTTTCACTCTCTCTGGTCCACCTGGGTGAGTCAGGAACACACACCTACAGACTCACCTCAGTCTAATATTATCATGCTAGAAGATTTTGAACCTGCTGGGATGCTCATGCGCACACACCCAAATAATGAGACATGAGTACTGACTCACACTGACCCAGACGTGACTGATACTCACTTGTGCTCTGAATCCATACATAGATGTACACATACAGTCAGCTGACTTCAGTGATTCAAAGTAGGTTTTTTGCAGCCTGTGATGTCATATCCTATCCTCCCATGAATGATTATCCTTCCTAATACTTTTCTTATTATTATGCAACAAGTGACAGGACATTTTGATCTCTTGAGCTGCATCTGAAATCGCTTACTCTTTGAGTAGGTTCTTCTAGTATGAATATAATCCAGGTGTACTGCATTCATTGTCTCATGACCTACCAGTGTCAATTGTGTCGTTTCACTGCCATTCATAAATCCTATCCTGTTGCATCATTTGATGGTAAAGTTTCCATCAGATGTGCACTTCTTGCCAGAAATAGTAGGCCATCTTTTTCCAACTTTTTGCCTACTGTTTTATCCACCTTTTCAATGCGGAAGTATGCCTATGGGCGAGACTTCCAGTTCATTAGCCGCTATAGGGAAATAGCGAGGTAGCCCTTCCTACACAGAAATCGTTTATATGTTCTTTATATGTTCTCTTGAAGTTTGTAGTCATTATTACTATTATTATACATAATATTATGTTATATTTTATTTTTATTATATATATTATATTATATCTTATATTTTTTTACCTTTCATTCTGTGATTCAAGTTTTGGGCATTTTAGTGCATTATACTCTTAGATGATGAAAATACATAGAAAATTATTTAAAAAAAAAATCATTTCTGTGCCTTATGAAGGCATTGGGGAAAAACGTTTATAATGCATTATATAAAAAAAGTAGATAACCTAAACATAGTAAGCCAGGGTACCATTTTTATCCAGTGTCTGCTCCAAATGTAACTGGGGGGGAAAAAATGACTAGAGCTTTCATTTTGACCCCTTGTGATGTGATACATTGACAGTGCTCCTCCCAGTGTGACACGGGTCACGGCGGTCCTGGCACACTCATCGGGTGAGCTGCTGCTGCTGGGCACAGAAGGAGGACACGTGTTTGTTGTGGAAGTGCCAGGCTTCAGAGAGCTGGAGGAGAACAACATAAGCGTGGAGGATGTACAGACCAGGTCAGACATCATGTTGATTTGAATTATGAATTTTAGTGAAATCCAAACCAGCTGTTTCAAATTCTGGCAAAATTCAAGGACCATTCTTGCATTATGTAATATTTTTTTAGAAAGAACACCCAGCTGGCTTTAAAATATGGAAACTTGTTTCTGCCACTGAATAAACAATAGAAAAAGGTTGTTGTGACTTTTTATCTCACAATTCTGACTTTTTTCTACAGAATTGTGACGCGAACTCGCAATCCTGACTTTTCTTCTCAAAATTGCGTGATATAAACTTGCAATTGTGAGTTATAAGAAAAAGGTCACAATTTTGAGATATAAATGTGCAATTCTGAGAAAGTCAGAATTGTGAGTTTATATCATGCATATATATTTTTTCTGAGGAAAAAAGTCGGAATCCGAGTTTGTATCACGCAATTCTGAGAAAGTTATAATTTTAAGATATGAACTCACAATTCTGAGAAAAATTTATATTTCAGTTCTGAAAAAAAGCCATAATTGCAAGTTTGTGTCGTGAAATTCTGAGAAAAAGTCATAATTTCGAGATATAAACTCATAAACTCAATTCTGAGTATTATATCATGCAGTTCTGAGAAAAAAAAATCTGAATTGTGAGTTTATATCTAAATTCTAAAAAAAAAAAAGTCATAATTACAAGCTTGTATCACGCACTTCTGAGACAATAAATCATAATTTCAAGATATAAACAGATCTGAGAAAAATGTCGGAATTGCAAATTTATATTTAAATTTTGAAAAAAGTCAATTGCAGGTTTGTATCATGTAATTCTGAGAAAGTTGTAATTATGAGATATAAACTCACAATTCTGAGAAAAAAGTCAGAATTGTGAATTTATATCATAATTCTGAAAAAAAAAAAAATCACAAAACTATCACACAGTTTTTCAGAAAAAAAGTTTGAATTGTGTGCTGTAAACTCGCAGCTACAAGGGGGGAAAAAAAGGCGGAATTGTAAGAGAAGTCGCAAAATTACCTTTATTTTTTTTATTTCGTGGTGGAAACAGCTTCCATATTAAAGTGATGGTTTACCCAAAAATAATATTTCTATCATGCGCTCACCCTCGTGTTCCAATCCTGTATGAGTTTCTTTCTTCTGTTAAACACAAAAGAAAATATTTTGAAGAATGTTGGTAACAAAACAGTTGAGGGTAACCATTGACTTCCATAGTATTTTATTTTTTTTATACTATGGAAGTCAGTGGCTACCTGTTTTGTCAGCATTCTTCAATATATCTTTTGTGTTTAACGGAAGATAGAAACACCGGATACAGGATTGGAGCAACATAAGGGAAAGTAAATAACTAAATTTTCACTTTTGGGTGAACAACCACCGTTGAAAATAAAAATAGCGTATTTAATAGTCTTATCTTTAACCTGTGTCCTTCAGTTCTAAATTCTCCCAATTCATTTTGCCTGTATACACATACAGCGTACATTCTTTAAATAGTTTCAGTGGAATGGTATTATGCAACAGTTTCACATGCCAACTGTTACAGTTACTCTTTGTGATCGCTGAACTGCTCACCGCTACCTTTTCACAGAATTCCAGAGGATTATGTTGGCCGCAGGAATCTGGAGTGTGTTGAAGCTCTGCACGAGAACCCGCTCAACCCACGGCAGGTGCTGATCGGCTACAGCCGAGGCCTGATGGTGCTGTGGGATCTGGACCGGCGGCGTCCCATCCAACATTTTCTCGGCACACAGGTACCATATACTACAGTGTTGTCATTTAAGCTCTGAACATCAAAACGAGGCTTGTAATGGTCTTTTTGTGTCCTCTGCAGCAACTAGAGAGTGTTTGGTGGATGGAGGACGGTGCAAACATACTCAGTTCTCATAGCGATGGAAGCTACTGCCAATGGACGGTGACCGGCGAGGATCCACAGACGGAGCCTGAGAAACAGGAGACGCCGTATGGTGAGACCACATTACTGAAATGACTTGTTTTCGGTTGCAACTGTAAACCTGTTCCATAACGTATGCTGTGCCTGAAATTGTGTGCGTTTGTCTAACTTACTATTTAAAGAAATAGAAAAATGAATAGAAAAATGAAAAAACCTCCAAAAAACGTTCCAAACCTGTAAGATCACAAATTAAGATATTTTTGATGAAATCTGACAGCTTTTTGACCCTGCATAGATAGCAACTTATACATTCAAGGCCCAGAAAGGTAGTTAGGACATTTTTAATATAGTCCATGAGACATCAGTGGTACAAATGTAGTGCTATGAAGCTATGAGAATACTTTTTGTGTGTAAAGAAAATAAAAATAATACCTTTAATCAACAATTTAATTCCTTCCGTGTCAGTCTTTTGACTCCTGCCTACATAGTTTGAATCCTAATTGTCAAAAGGTGGAATAATGTTGTTGATTGATCTTTTAGTGTCTAAAATGCTTGCTTAGTATGCAGCACATTAGGTTTTGGAACAAAGCCTCTGTTATCCACATGTAAAATGTATTACTACTTTTAATGAACAATATCTCCACACAGGTGCCTTCCCCTGCAAGGCCATATCCAAAATTATACAGCTGCCATCAAAACAAGGGTGAGTATATTCTTATTATACAATACTGTGAGTGTTCGCTCGCTGATGCTGAGACAGGTGTGTTTGCTTGTGGTGTCATTAACCCAGAGTGCTTCATGCTATGACTCACACCATCTGGTTAATATTTAAACCTTCCATAGATGTTCATATGTTCCACTCCACAGTAAGATCCTCCATCTGACTTTTCTTATAGTGTTAATCTCTAGCCTATTTTATCATACTGTTCCTATAAGTTCATGTTGCTTTATTGTTGTTGTTCTTCGAAATATTTGAAACCACTGATTTGGAAAGTTCTGAACAAGCCAAGGGAATTTTGTCATATAGTAATCACTTCCGTCTTCTATCCTCTCGTCCCCCCAGTCCCCCATTCCTAATCTTCAGCGGAGGGATGCCGAGAGCCAGTTACGGGGACAGACACTGCATCTCTGTCATCCACAGCAAAACCCACGAGGCGCTGGACTTCACTTCACGCATTATTGACTTCTTCGTCATTCGCGAGGGAGAGAACCACAGAGGTAGAGCGAGATGCTTCCAAACACACGATTTTGGTTCCTTTACATGGTTTCTTCCACATTGTCACCCATGTCGTTCCAAACCCGTAAGACCTTCGTTCATCTCTGAAACACAAATTTTTTTTTGATGAAATTCAAGAGCTTTCTGACCCTGTATAGACAGCAATGCAACTGATACGTTGAAGGGCCAGGAAGGTAGTAAGGACATTGTTAAAATAGTCCATGTGACATCAGTGGTTCAACCTTAATTTTATGAAGCAAAAGAACTTTTTGTGCACAAAGAAAACAAAAATAATCACTTCCTTCAACAATTTTAGTCTTCGATGTGCGTTCACAAGAGTACCACGACACATGCTCTAAATGGTCTATATGTGTCTCTGCAATAGGTGAGCCAAGCGCTCTTGTGGTTTTGGTGGAGGAGGAGTTAGTTGTGGTGGATCTGCAGACTGAGGGGTGGCCTGTCATCCAGACGCCCTACCTGGTGCCATTACACTGTTCAGCCATCACCTGCTCACACCACGTCTCCTCCATCCCGCTTAAACTGTGGGAGAGAGTGCAAGCTGCGGGAGCCCAGCAGAACACACACTACTCCAGGAAGGTATGAAACTGTATATCCACACACAAATACAGAAATACTAAGCTCCGATCACATGTAGCCCAATAAAACCATTTACCAGAAAGAGAGTTGGTTGCTGGGTTAAATGTTAACTACTGTTGGCCTGAGAACACTTCAACAACTGTGTCAAGTGTTGTCATGATGATTTGTGCTTAGCAGCACCACAGTGCACCACAGACTTTAATCACTGACCTTGATTCTATTGAGCGGTTTAATTCTTATTTTTGTCAATCTGTTTTTTTGTAGCCTTGGCCTATAAATGGAGGCCAGAATCTTGCCCCAGACCCTCCCCAGAGAGACCTGCTCTTGACAGGGTGAGTAGGCCTGTGTAAGCTAATGCTGTCAATCTTGGTGTAATTTTGAATTCACTGGTTTCCAGGGTTTCCGCGGGTCCTTAAAGTCTTAAATTTAGTTGTATCAAATTTAAAACCATAAAAAGAAATTTGTGCAAGAAAGTCACATGATTATGATTTCAAGATGTCTTAAATTTTGGGAACAGAAAGACCAGAATTGCAATTATGGGTTAATGTGATGATTAAACTTCAAAAGGCTGTGATTTCATTGAATATGAGCACTGCACGTTTCATTATGTGCTGCGCTGCTTTGTGTACTGCTGTTACTGGAGAAACAGTGCTATTTCTGCCGTCCCTAAAGCGCCACCTGCTGGCAGAGAATGAATGTGGATTTTCTATAAGCTTGTTGTTTTTGTTTAAACCAATTCGAAAATCGACCCTTGTTTTTACCCTAAAAACACGCAGAGCTGTAAATGTGAACTGGTGGATTGATAAGATGGTAATGCATTATAAAAATCGAAACTTGTAAATTGTATATATGTTATTTAATTAATATAATAAATTATTGATAATAATTAGGTTAATATAATAACTAATATTCAATTATTAATAATTAATACTTTTGACAAACATAGTTTAAAGGCTGAAATGTGAAGTTTATCATTTAAAACTTTTTTGTTTTTGTGAAAACTTGTATCTGAACTGTAAATCATGTTGTTTTTTTACAGTCATTTTACTATTTAATATACCATAGACATTGCCCTACCCCGCTCATATAGTATTCATTTTATGTATAATTTTATTTGTCTTTTTTGGAAAATATTTTTTATTTTTTATAGATGAGTATAATGAAATGAAAATTTCAGTTGAGAAATATTGTTAGAAGAACTATTATCTGTTCTTTTAGACCGTTTGTGTCTGTTTTGAGTCACTCACATCACTTCCATAAGATAATAAAAACAGGAAAGTTCAGATTCTTGTTTTTATTTGACATGGATTATTTTGCAGTTACTAAAAATTGAGTTTTAGTCCAGAAATTCTAGATGGTTTCTTCAAACCTAGTTGTTGATGAAACAACCTTGGCAACCTGTTTAAAATATGTTTGCTCTATACAGTTGGGTTTTTCCCTTCTTGTGAAAACCAGGTGAATAACAAGGAAAAATGTGCTGTTAAGACTCTTTATGGTTTTAAATGTTGGGAATGAGGAACTGATGGATTTTACCTTTCACGTTAAATATTTTGTATCCATCTTCATTTTCAAAGGCATGAAGACGGCACTGTACGTTTCTGGGATGCCTCGGGGGTCTGTCTTTTCCCCATGTACAAGCTCAGCACAGCGGGGGTCTTCCTTACGGACGCCGACCCAAATGACAACATGAACCAGGGCAGTGAAGGAGAGTGGCCTCCATTCCGCAAGGTCTGGTTTGACTGACACTTGTACAAGTATTATCACTCACAACTTCTGATTTTATCAGACATTTGATTTAGTGTATTTATTGTTTTTCAAAATATCAGGTGGGCTGCTTTGACCCATATAGCGATGACCCTCGACTTGGCATTCAGAAGATCCACCTGTGTAAATACAGCGGATATCTCACAGTGGCCGGAACTGCGGGACAAGTGAGTTTTAATGTGGGAGTTTAAAGGGACAGTTCACCCAAAAATGAAAATTGCTACATGATTTACTCACCCTCAAACCATCCTAGAAGTATGTGACTTTATTCTTTCGCTAACTGTTGTACGCATGTACACGAGACTGGTATGTGGAGTACTTTTTATAATGGATAGACGCACTTTATTGGACTTCAAAATCTCAACAGCCATTCACTGCCTTTATAAAGCTTGGAAGAGCCAGGGCATTTTTTTAAAATAACTGATTGTATTGGTCTGAAAGAAGAAAGTCACATACACCTAGGATGCTTGAGGTTTAGTAAATCATGGGGAAATTTTCTTTTTTGGGTGCACTATCCCTTTAAGAAAAGACAAAGGTTACACATACCATTAAAGCAAGTAATATTAAAATGGTACCTTTTGTTCAGTTGTTACGTAAACTACTACATATACTCAACAAGACCGCATTTATGTGAATAAGATACCATAAAAACAGTAATATTGTGAAATTATTACAATTTAAAATGTTCTATTTAAATATATTTTGACATGTAGTTTATTCCTGTGATCAAAGCAGAATTTTCAGCATCATTACTCCAGTCTTGAGTGCCACATGATCCTTCAAAAATAATTGTAATATGCTGATTTGGTGCTCAAGAAGCATTTAATCAATGTTGAAAACAGTTTTGCTGCATTGATTTTTTTTTTTTTTTTTTTTTTGTAATCCACAAAGATCAAGTTTCAGAAGATTCAGATTTATTTCAAATTAAATGTATTTTTAGTCGCTTTCGATCAATTGAATGCATCAATGCTTACTAAATTTATTATTACTTTCTTCTTACCATCTTTAAGCCCAGTGTAAGTTGGTGAAAACGTTGATTGTCCCTCATGGAGCTGTATCATTCTTACTTGCTTGTGCTGAAGATCTGATCTATTTTCCAGCACACCCAGTTCTCAGACTTTTTACTGGCTGCTGATAATTAATCATGAGAGAGAACTTGACTGAAGCACTCTGATTTAGCTGATTATTAACAGTCCACTTCACATCATGTCTGCCGTTTGGAAACGAGTTGAGCTTGGTAAAAAGCCACTTCCTTTCACTGAACTACTGAAAGGTGTTAGCGCAATTATGCTGATGTACACGCAGAACAGTACCCAAAGCTCTTAAGCTGGCTACATGCTATATTGTGCTGTAAGGGCCAAAAAAAGTGTGTACTCTGTTCTACAGCTCTGGTGAGAGAAAATGTTTGTACAGAAGTGAGATACTGCTGTTTTATTTTCGTCTGCTCGTGTCAAAATGCATTAAATAAAACATAAAACATTTCTCTCTTTGTCTTCCTCCCACTCAGATTCTGGTTTTGGAGCTGAACGATGAGGCTGCCGAACAGATGGTTGAAGCTACAGTGGTGGACCTGCTGCAGGGTCAGGAGGGCTTCCGCTGGAAGGGCCAGGCGCGTCTAGACGTGCGGGAGGAGCCGGTGCTGTTCCCTCCAGGCTTCCAGCCCTTCGCTCTAGTGCAGTGCCAGCCGCCCGCTGTGGTCACAGCAATCGCTCTGCATTCAGAGTGGAAATTGGTGGCCTTCGGTACCAGCCACGGCTTTGGTCTCTATGACTACCACCAGAGGAATAACGTCTTAGTCAAGTGAGAAGAATAACGTTAAATAGCATACCAGTTCTATTAGTTTAAAAGATCGATCTGTAACTATTAAAACAAGCCTGTTAGGGTATCACAAATTAACATGAAGGACTGACCTGATATATAAAGCGCATTTTCTTTTTTTAGCTGGTGATGGTGAGTGACAATACATGTGATGATGTGTTCATCACAGTAGTCTAATTAAAGAAATGTTCCTTTCAAAAAGGGAAGTCTTTATTATAGCTACACCTACAGTGCTACGTTATCATGGTAAATGTGAAAAAAATATTATAAATGCAGTTAAGAAGCGGAAAAACCACTTCTAGCCTGATTCACATATCATATGATAGACTGGCTTTTCATTGAGATCATTTATATTAAATATGCTAAATATTAAACCATATTGTTTTATCCATTTTTTTTACGCAATACAATTCAAATGTAATATTTTCGACATTTATAATAATAGAAATGTCATAAAAATTATCTTATGTATTGACAAATGCAGGCCAACCAAACTGTTTCTCTTTTAATATACATTCTCAAATGTAAATTATTCATGTGATAGCAATGTCTTTAGTGTCACGTGATCCTTCGGAAATCATTTTAATATGCTGATTTGATGCTTAAGAAATATTTCTTATTATTATCATTGAAAACAGTTGTGCTGCTTAATATTTTTGTGAAAACTATGATGCATCTTTTTTTCAGGATTTATTTGGATTAGTTTTTTTTTGTAGTATTATTGTTTACTGTCACTTTTATTCAGCAAAGATGCATGAAAATGATCAAAAGTATGAATTTTTTTTAAACCATATGGTTTGTATTTATGTTTTTACGTAATACAATTCAAATGTAATATTTTCCACATTTATAATAATAGAAAAGTCATAAAAAATATTGACCAAAATGCAGGCCAACCAAACTGTTTCTCTTTTAATATACATTCTCAAATGTAATTTATTCCTGTGATGCAAATCTGAATTTTCTATTTCTTATTATCATTGAAAACAGTTGCACTGCTTAATATTTTTGTGAAAACTATGAAATCGTTTTTTTTTTTTTGTAGTATTATTGTCTTTACTGTCACTTTTATTCAGCAAGGATGCGTTAAAATGATCAAAGTATGAATTTCTTTAAAAAAAGTTCATCACATGTATTTTAGGGTCTTTGAAAATGCAACTTTTGACTTGATATCCATCAATTTTAAAGAAAATGTAAATTTTACTTACATTTTTTACCCTTTTAGCTTTTAAAAAAGAAGCTTGTAGCCAGTCATTTTAAGCCTTTTTTTTCTGAGTGCGTTTCAATTAAGCACTCAGGTATGCTAATGGTTGATTGCTGTCCATTTGCAGGTGCACTCTAAACCCCAGTGACCAGATGGCCATGGAGGGGCCGCTCTCGCGCGTCAAGTCCATCAAGAAGTCCCTGCGTCAGTCCTTCCGCAGAATTCGTCGCAGTCGGGTCTCCATGCGAAAACACCACACTAACAACGCAGCCAAGGTACTCATCAACTCTCTTTTTCTCTAATTCTGCTGTATTTATTTACCCAAATTAACTAAACACGAGACTAGACATTATGCGTGCCGTTATTTCAGCAGCGGTTAGCATTGCATACTTCAGAGTTGTTAAAAGGGTGTTGATGGCTCGATAGTGAATATCAGGAATGTTTCTGCAGCTGCAAGAAATCAACGCCAGGCTGGAGGCCGAAGCTCTACAGGAGATGGAGCTGGCACCTGTACAGAGAAAGATTGAAGCCCGTTCCTCGGACGACTCCTTCACAGGCCTTGTCAGAACACTCTACTTCGCAGATACGTTCGTCAGTGATAGTGAGTACCACAGTGTGTCTAAACCCTAAGTATTAAATATAAGGGTTATCATCAGTCTTATTCCCATTTTATGCTCTCAGATTGCATTTGTGCGATAGGCAATCATCTAGTCATCTAATCATCTAATCGACTAGTGTGACTTCAATCATCTTTCTCTTCTTCATAGGTTCTCACAGTACGCCCTCACTGTGGGCAGGAACCAATGGTGGAGCTGTTTTTGCCTACGTCCTCCGTGTCCCCTCACTGGAACGAAGGGCAGAGGAGCCGGTGGTGGCTCATGCAGGTAACAAGAGAATTAATGACACACATTTCTTTTTTTTTTTAAATCCACGTTGTTTGTTTGTTTGTTTTTTCAAAGAAAGTATTACTTTCATTTAATACTTTTTTTATTAATAATACCCTTTTTTTTTTTTTTTTTTTTTTTAATAAATCCTGTTCCTTTCCTATTAATCAAAGAATCCTAAAAAAAAAAAAAAGTATCCACAAAAATATTAATTGGCACAATCAGCATATTATAATGGTTTTTGAAGGATCATGTGACACTAAAGAGTGCAAATTCAGCTGGAAATTCAGCTTAGTCATCACAGGAATACAT
>JAHKKF010506499.1:0-13031 GCA_019740295.1 Labeo calbasu
GTAACATGTTCCAAAGTTTAGGTGCAGCTATTGCAAAAGCTCGATCACCCCTAGAGTTTAATTTTGCCTTTGGAACAGTTAACAAACTGGTTGGCAGACCTAAGAGTTCTTTCCGAATGATATTCACGCAACAAGTCATTGTCCATGCTTACAATGTAACATTTAATTGTTAACCTATTATGTCTTTCGTAAATAAAGCTTTGTACTAAATTTGTGTTGTAATATTCACCTAAAACAGCATAAAACTGCGTTACACTATCATATGTGGTAAATTATCAGGTTGATCAGCACAACCCTACTATAGGCTACATGAAAAAATTAATAAAGAAATATATAGCAGCTGTGGTAACAATATATTCCTGTTAAGTTCTTTTTTTCTGCAACCAAACTGACCAATGAAAATTTTTTCTTGTCAACTAAAAGATAGTCAACTGTTAAGGAATATTTGGCTTGCATAAATCAAGGTTGTTTGGTTAAAGTCCATATAAAGTCAATACTGAGAATAGTTTCTAAGCACATTATAAAGGTTAGAAATGCATTACTGAAAATGCTACAAAGACTGTGAGCTACGTAGTACTTAATTGTGAAGTTAAGCTGTTAAACACCTTTTTTTTATGTTCATGACTCAATGACGAACTGAGTCACAGAGCATGCCCCCTCCCCTAACACTATATAAGAGGTGTTCGACTTGAAGCAGTACTGACTGCACAGACTGATCGGTGTGTCAGAGTACAGTGTCAGCATGTTAGATGAGATTGCAATTCATTAGTTGAGTGTACCAGTTTTTGTAAGAAGTTCACACCACCATTAAACTACTCTACACATTGATCTGAAAATGTATGGCCTCATTTCCATCAGATTCATTCTGCTGATATTATAGGAAGTATTGTGACCATAAACAAAAAGAATGTTTGTGAATTAATCATTCTTAGTGGTCAATTTTGTGGTCATCTCCATGTTATCGGACAGTCCAAAGTGACAAGGGAACCCTGAATATAAAGCACATTATGAAATATGAGATTACAGTGTGTAAAAAAAAAAATATATATATATATATATATTACAGTTGTTATTAATTATATTAAATTTAAGTTTGAGAGGAAGGCAGAGTCTCTCTTGTCCCCTGGAGATAATTGAGTTCTAATACAGATCCTACAGTGATGCATGAGTGTGATGAGAACAGTGATTTAGAATGTAGTGACACAAAAGTTTCCCAAAGTAAAGAAAATATATATATATATATATATATATATATATATATATATATATGGTAGAGTACAGATACTTGGAAAATGTACTTAAGTACAATAACAAAGTGAAAATACTTTGATGTTCACCGCTGCAAATCAATTGCATCTTTAAACCAATAAATGTCAGTCATATGTTTTGATGTTGCTATATCTTTTTTACTCGTCTTCTGCAATCTCACTGGTCAGTGCTGTGAAAGTTTGCCTTTAGCTTTACAGTCATCAAACTCCCGGCTTAGAGAGTTGGACCTGAGCAACAATGACCTACAGGATTCAGGGGTCAAACTGCTGTCTGTCGGACTGAAGAGCCCAAACTGTCAATTGAACACACTGAGGTATTTGAGAACACATATAAAAATTACTTTAATCAAACTAAACATGTCACTTTTGTTATGTTCTTGACTTCCTGGGTGCTTTTAATGCCTCTGCAGAACCCAGTTGCTATATTTGATCCGGTGTTTCATTGGACTTTTTTGGGCCTAATGGTCAGTGAAGCTGATGCCAGTGTTTTTAGCGCTAGGCACAAAGCATGAGTAATCAGAATTCACTTCGGACTCTTTTGTCAAGTTATTTTTAGGTTCTGATCACAGCCTTAATCAGTTAATGCCTTTCGAAGACAACCAACAAAGGAAGTGCTTTAGTCATTTTTTAGGATGTCACTGGAATAGATAAAACTGCAAGACGTAACAAGAATGAGAGTGTATGAAATGATCCCCAGCAAGAGAATGACTAATTTATAAAATGTAGTAAAAATATGACACAAAACAGTAAAGATAATCAAGAAGTTCAGATAAATTTTAATTATTTACATTACATTTAGAATTTTAGCAGATGCTTTTATCCAAAGAGACTTACAAAAGAGGACAATGGAAGCAATCAAAATCAACAAAAGAGTAATGACATGTAAGTGCTATGACTCAGTTAGCCTAACGCAGTACACGTAGCAAAGTTTTTTTTTAAATTATATAACAAATAAAAAGAAAAGAGATAGAATAGAAAAACAAAAAAGCAGGCTAGTGTTCGAAGCCTTACAAAAAGAACAGAGAAGCTAGTGTTATTTTATTTTTGTTAAGAAAACAAGCAGTAAGTAAATGAATGGAGTATAGGTCTAAAAAGGCAAGTTTTTTAAAGAATAGAATTAGAATAGAGAGTGCTAAAGTTAGAGGATCAAATAAAGATGGAAGAGATGTGTTTTAGATGATTCTTGAAAATGGATAAGGACTCTGCTGTTCGGATTGAGTTGGGCAGGTCATTCCACCAGGAGGGTACATTTAATGTGAAAGTGATTTTGTGCCTCATGTGAATTAATTATTTAATTTGATTCATTTAGAAAACAAACCAACCATGCAGACAAACTACCTGTAATCAAGGAACAACATCAGTTATGGTACCATGCTTTTTCCCTGCATTGCTGGAACTAGGAGCACATTTATGACATAATTAGTTAACACCTATTTTACATGTACCAACCACATATCTTAGCCAATAATGGCCTGGTTTCACAAACAAAGCTTAGACTAAGCCAGGATTAGGCCATAGTTCAATGAGTAATTTTTGTAAACATGCTTTAGAAAAAAAACATTACTGGTGTGCATCTTGAAACAAAATAAAGGCACTGATATATTTTACAATCAATGCAAATTTTTTTAAGTTAAAAAAACCTTACATTTAGTCTGGGATTAGGCTTAAACCTTGTATGTGAAACTGGGGGAATATAACTAAAAATGTCCATGGGATGTCTGGACAGAACATTTTATGGATAACAATGTTATGAGTAAGAGATAATAGACATAGTAATCATATCAGATACTCAATTTAGTTAGTTTCCTGGTTCAGTTATTGTTGGGGGAACTGTAGGACTGAATGAGTTGAAAAGTGAGTTTTGTTGGAGTTTTGTGTAGCTTGAGCCCTGAACCATTTCAGATGGTTCAGTTCAATTTGGTGAACTGGTTCAGTTATTTTACCAAAAAGAACCAGTTCAAAAGAATGATTCATCCTTTTAATGATAATGATTCATCTCACTAATGGTCCAGGAATGGAATTGTCTATGAAATAAATTCCAAATTATTCCTGTGCAACACTTAGAAGCAGCTTTATATCAGAACATATACAGTATGCAGTGAATAAAGTTAAATAATTAAGCAAAGATCTCAATTTTGTTATGTTTGTTCGAGGCAATAAAGCGGACATTTACAAAGGAATTGCGTAAACTGCACAGGTCAGTGTGTGAAAGTGGTATCTGATTGCCAAACTAATGTGATGTGGAATTTTGCTGTGTGTTTTTAGGTTATCTGGCTGTATGGTGACTGAAGACGGCTGTCGTTATTTGTCTTCAGCTCTGAATTCAAACCCCTCACACCTGAGAGAGCTGGATTCGAGCTACAATAACCCAGGAGAATCAGGAGTCAAGCTGCTCTCTGATACACTCAACCATCCAAACTGCACTCTGGAGAAACTCAAGTATGTTTAGCAGGGAGAGTCACACTGCTGTATGTATAGACAGGTCTAACTTACACTGTGAAGTCCAAATGTCCCCACAATGATAGGAAAAACTTAAAAATTAGCTACAGTGTGGGAACTAGCCAGCGGTTTCCATAAGGAAAAATAACTAATACACATAACATAACAAATGTTTGTGCACATGAATGTTTCTGTTTGTTCCAAACGTGAAAGAGTTGACACTGTATACGTTTTGTAGTGTGGATCATGGAGGAGAGTTCAGGATTAAAACAGGACTACGTAAATGTATGTCTACACGCACAAACACACACACACACACACACATATTTAGTGATTCAGTGATGTTGTGTTATAAATGTTCTCTCTTCTTGTGTTCAGATTTCTGTGATCTCACACTGGATCCAAACACAGCCAACAATAACCTCATTCTGTCTGAAGAAAACAGAAAGGTGACATATGTGGAAGAGTATCAGACATATCCTGATCATCCAGAGAGATTTAAAAAGCGTCCTCAGGTTCTGTGTAGAGAGAGTCTGTCTGGACGCTGTTACTGGGAGGCTGAATGGAGTGGACAGGCTGATATGTCAGTGGCATATAAAGGAATCTGCAGGCAAGGAAAGAGTGCAGACTGTTGGTTTGGATTCAATAAAAACTCCTGGTGTCTGGCCTGCTTTAATGACACATTCTGTGTCTGGTACAATTATTATCCCACTGACACACATGTCCCTTTAAGCACTTCTAATAGAGTAGGAGTATATGTGGATGTGTCGGCTGGCATTCTGTCCTTCTACAATGTCACTGACACAAACACACTCACACACTTACACACATTCAACAACACATTCACTGAATCCCTCTATGCTGGATTTGGGCTTATGGCTTATGAATTCAACTCCACAGTGTCTCTGTGTCAGACTGAAAAGCCTGTTGGCAACAACACAGACGTCAAATGTACATGTGAATGAAACAAATACTCTCACTTTATATACCTTTAACATACACATACAGATATAGTAATATTAATGTGTAGTCTTGTTTATCTTTCCACAAAAACAGATAAATAATTCAAATAATTAGTTTTTTGAACAAGGAATCAGTAATATAGTACATATATATTTGCTTTCATATTGTTGTGAATATGAATAATGTCCTCTTGGTGTCTTTTACAGGTTTATTTGTCTTAAATCAAAAATTTATGGTTTAAAAAAAGTTTATTTCTCTGTCACAGCCCCCTTCTTTCTTACTAAAAGCTAATTCTGCATTGATAAGGTCACAGAAGTGCTGATAGTGATCAGGGTCTATTGGTCGATGTGGGGCTGATGGGTCAATTTGAATATGTCAGGTACATATTTACAATGTTCAAATATGAGAATTCTAAATACTGCAAAATTATTATTTCATTGCACTTCTTGTAATTCAGAAATATGCCTGTTCTGGAGTACTTAATTCTGGGTTTGGTTTAATTGCTGCAATCAGTGTGGAACACTAGGTTAAAATGCAATAAAGATTCACATGTTTCTTAAACTTTCACTTTCACTGTGTGTGTATGTGGTTCTAATATATATGTAATATATCTCTGAAAAAACGAGTTAGACATCAAAATGTCCCTGATGTGTCATGAGAACGAAGCTTTATTTATTAAGAAAGTGGAGATGAACAGATATAGAACAGTCATCAAAAATGTTAATTAGGAACGTTACTTTTAAAATGTGTCCCATTACAGTTACGAATTACTTAATATAAAAAAGTATTCATTAATGTATTCCAAACACCACAATATGCAAGTAATGCAATATGATTAATTTTGGATTCCTTTAAGGTCACATATCTAAATAAGTCTATATTATAGAAAATCTGTATATTTAAGAAAATGCCATGCAGTTGTAAGTATGCTCTGCTGAAATGAAGCCAGAATTTGCTAATATGAAACAACAGAAACAGCAACAGAAAAATACAGAATACAATTTAGCGTTTTTATTTTTTCTCTCAAGCTAATATAATAAGAACAGTTGCACTGAATAATGTTAACATTACAGCAATTTTAAATCTATAATATTTTAGCATTGTTTAAAGTTTATTCCTGTGAAGTATTGCAGTTATTTTGTTGGCAGCATTTGGCATATCTAATGAAAGACTACTGTGCATTTAATCTGTTCACTTAGTTAAAACCTATAGCTTTGGGCAAAACATTCTGTTATAATGACTTGCCCCATGTGGTCATTGGACATTCTGCTTTAATGTGTTAGCACACTTCCCTCATAATTGAATTGCACTAGAAGGTAAAGTGGAATTATACTTCATGAAGAGCTGCTTGACCAAGGGAAAAATAATTTAGAGATAGTATGTTTTTTCAGGATCTGCAAAGAACCAAGAACCTCTTCCTATGCTGTGCCTTCACCGGTACTTTTTTTCGTTTCATTCATGATTGACTGATAAATGAAAAATTGATACTTTAAATCAACATTTCAAACAAAAATCTCTAAACTTTACTTTCAAATATAAACTTCATCTGATAATGTCTAAAGGTATATCAAAGTGTAAAACCAATTAAAACTAAGCAATCTTGGCTTGTTTCAGCAACTAGGGATATGTATATTGATCCTTTAACGTGTACAATCACACCGGTGTGATCATTCTTGGCTGGTCCCTGAAGTGTACGATCACACCGGTGTGATACGAACGTTCAGCGCATCACGTGATCAACTGCTGAATTGAAATCTGCTTTGGTGATTTGGCTGGCGCAGAGCCAGATCGGACTCTTCAGTGTTTTCAACCATATAATGCTTAGTTTAGGCTCCATACATTTAAATACCCATAAGTACTAGTAAAACAATGCATTTATAGTTGGCAAAACACACGCCAATGTCTGTGGAAGCGGCAATAATGATTGTTACAAATGTAATCTGACAACATGTTTTACTGATATCATATACACAAGTAAGTAGGTATTTATAAAGTTTACTTTGCTCTTCTCCCAGCTCACCAGAGACTTGCTTTAATGTTTTTCGGGAGGAGAGGATGAATTTGCGCCTTGTAAATCCCACAGCTCGGATTCAGCATGAACTAACATGGCGGCGCCCATTACTCGGCATAGATCAACTAACACGCTCGTTATGAAAGTGTTTAAACTTCCAAACACATTTACTTGCACATAAATTTAGAATCGGAATATCAGATATTTCATAATACAGTGAGCACGTTTGTGAATATGAATAATAAAAAAGGAAAAACGTAGGAAAAAAAGGAAAAAGTAATGCATGTGTCATACAGCGCTACTGTGGTTGCGCTGTGTCACTTGACAAACACGACGCATCGCCATGGAAACAATAAGGCGATACATTCTAAAATAACGGTCGCCTAAAAAAAACTCACCCTGGGGCCTCAGCTAGAATATTTTAAACTCACGTGTGAAAGGGTTAAGGCTGTCAATCAATTAAAATCTTTCATTGGTTTAATCACATCCTTTTTGTGTGATTAATCACGATTAATTTCATTCATGAATTTATTCATTTGTTGGTGCTGATAGCCTAGTGGGCAAGTGCGCTGACATACAGTGCTGTTGCACTATGGGTGTCCCAAGTACAAAGGTTGAGGTCCTTTCCCGATTCTGTCCCACTTTACTTCCTGTCTGCTCTCCACTATTCTATCATAATAAAAGGGAAAAACTCAATTAATGAAAAAATTCAATTAATCTATTCATTTGATCATGTTTAACATGTTTTGTTGTCATTTGCTATGCACAGCGAACTAAACCAAAAGATTGATGGGTGAACTGTATTTTCTGTAAGCTTACACCAAAAACCCAAATTACATGAGCAGTTCATATAATTGATATATTTGTGCACAACAAGGCCACAGAAAATTTTAGAACGTCTCAAAATTCATAGTGTATAATGTGTATTTTAGACAAGTGAAGTTATGATACTGAACAGACAACATGGAGATGCCAAAATACCCCTAAACCAACCGCCATGAGCTAACTGCATATACCTACTGCTACAGTACACAGATCCATTATGAATGGCTAAGCAACATACACGACAAATCAAAACAAGCTAGCAATTTAAACGTAAAAACTAAAAAAGTTGTAATTGAAAAAGTTGGTAACACTTTACAATAAGGTGTCATTTCTTAACATAATGTATTAAATAGCCCACATTGCAGCAGCCCTCGTTTACGGCATACCACCCTAAGCGCGCCAGATCTCGTCTGATCTCGGAAGTTAAGCAGGGTCGGGCCTGGTTAGTACTTGGATGGGAGACTGCCTGGGAATACCAGGTGCTGTAAGTTTTTGGCTTTTCTTCACTACTGATCTGATACACTTTCTGACCTTTAAATAGCCCACACTTTTCAGCAGCACTCGCTTATGGCCATACCACCACCTGAGGGCGCTATTGCAAACAGGAAGTGTTTGGCTGCAGTAGGGAGAGGGTAAGGCTCTCCCACATCTCTGTTTGTTTAGTTTGTCTTGGAGATTTTGTTAATTTGTTTTTTTTGGACTATTTTTTTTCTTTTTTGGTTTGTTTTTTGTATTTCGTGTTTTTTTCGCTTGTATCAGAAACACTGGGATTGGCTATAAAACAAAAAGAAGAAATAATGGGAATAAACATTCAAGGAAACAATGCTGAAGGGAAGATTTTTCAATATGCTGATAACACAACCTTAATCGTAAAAAGGAAAGACAGCGTCAAAGAAGTTATGAATGTAGTAGAAAGGATCTGGAAGTAAAATAAATGAAGAAAAAACAGTATATATGAAATTTGGTAAGCTGTGGTTTTAATGGATTGTTTTAACTTTAAGGAAGTGGAACAAATTAAGATTTTAAGAGTTTTAATGGGGAAAAATGACAGAGAAGTTAGAAATGAAATGTGGGAGGAACTTGTAACAGATATAGAGAGAAGGTTAAATTTTTGGAAATTGAGAATACTAACCTTGAAGGGGAAGGTTTTAATATTGAATGTTTTAAAGCTAAAACAAATCATTTTTATGTGCACTGCAACGCACATTGTCTTAACCTTGTTCTAGTTGACTCAACAAAATCAGTGGCTGAATCCAAAACCTTCTTTTCTTTGCTACAGAAATTGTATGTATGTGTACATGTTGGGCTCCTTTGTGCACCAGAAATGGCTCTCTGTGCAAAAGGAAATGTATCAAGGTGGGTTTACTTGCCCAACTGGGTCTTACCTTTATAGGAAAAATTACTCACAATTCTTTCCATAAACTGTACCAGAACTGAGGTCAGAGTAACCTGTACTCTTCAGGTAATGTTGTCTTGGGGACAGGATTTCTGTGGATACTTTCCACTTAAGGCGGCGCTTAAGCTGATGTCCACAGACTTTTAAAACCTTCCCCTTTAGGCCATGAGGACCTGGTGCTTTATTAACATCAATGTGAGATAAACATGCAGCTACCTCCTGCTCTAATAGCAAGGGTGTTAGACTAATTGGCTTAAGAACCTCTTTGCTCTTTATTTTAGCATCCATAAAATGATCTACTAAATCTACTAAAAATGTTTACACCCGTTAACATATCTTAAATAAGCTTCAACCTTTGTTGTACCTTCTCTCTCCCCATGATTGCAATCCTTCCTATGTTTGTTTTACACTCCCTGAATAAAACAAACTCTATTCTTAAAGGAGAAATTCACTTCCAGAACAAACATTTATAGATAATTTACTCACCCTCTTGTCATCCAAGATGTCTTTCTTTCTTCAGTCATTAAGAAATTATGTTTCTTGAGGAAAATAAAATCAGGAATTATCTCCATATAAAACTATAGAGACGAGCATTTAGTTCGCTAGATAAGACTCTTCCTCAGCTGGGATCATTTATATCCCTTTGAAGCTGCATTTAAACTGCATTTTGGAAGTTCAAACTTGGGAGCACCATTGAAGTCCACTATATGGAGAAAATACCTGAAATGTTTTCCTCAAGAAACATAATTTCTTATTGACTGAAGAAAGAAAGACATCTTGGATGACAAGGGGGTGAGTAAAATCTGTAAAAAAAAAAATTCTGGAAGTGGACTTCTCCTTAAACTCTACTCTAATTAGAAATTAAGTTAATTGTGTTTTTCAGCAGACCATTGCTGTATATTCCACAGGTTTCTTCCTTTTCTTCTATTGTATTGGACAATATGGTAACTGTTTCACTGTACACTTTTAATCACATATGAGAAAGAAATGTATGGATCTGTCATTCTCTGCACTTCTAGGTCAGTCAGTTGCCTTTGAAGCTGAACTTCAGGGACTGTAACTCCCTCATGACAGTGACCACTTCCCAATCAATGCCATGCTCTGCATCAACCTAATGTAAGGTAAAATGTTAAAGTAGTAGACTATATGCTGTGCGTGCAGAGAAAAAACTTTAAAGGGTTAGTTTTAAACCTGTAGGTGTTTCTTCCACGAACAAATCATTAGTCTGTTATGAGTCCTGTCCGCGAGTCTGCTCCAGAGGCCTCGTCTGTCTATGAGTCTGCGCCACTGCCCCCGTGGTGGCAGCTCCAGCTGCAGAACCTCCTAAAGGGGTGGCGTTTCCCTATGGCCCATCCTGTCACGGCCATGAAGACCGCCAACGGACTCTCTGCCCGTCCTGTCATGGCCACGAAGGACGCCAACAAACTCTCTGCCCATCCTGTCACGGCCACGGAGGGCATCAGCGAAGTCTCTGCTCGTCCTGTCATGGCCATGGAGGCCATGGATGAACTCCCTGCCCCGTCTGTCTCAGCCGAGGACATGCTAAACAAGCCTACTGTTCTCCCTGCCTCTCTATGTTGCCCTGTCTGCCTTTTCTGTCCCTGTTCTCCCCAGATGCCAGTCCATGACGCGGGTGCCTGCTATGGCCCTCAGCCCTCAGCCTCGCCTGCTATGCCAGCTCCGCCCTGGTTCCCTGCTCTGCTGGTCCTGCCTCAGTCCCCAGGTCCTCCACATGGACCTGGCACTCCAACCCTCGCCTTGTCTCGTCCCCGCCCCGTTGCTCCCCTGGATTGTTTGTCATTTGGAGCATCTGGAAGCTGCTCTTTGGTGGGGGGCTCTGTTATGAATCCTGTCTGGTCTGCCCGCCACCAGAGGTCGCCTGTGCATTCCACTAACATTTCACACTACACAGACTGTTGCATCACACCCCGGACTACATTTCCCATTACCCTTTGCACTGATAGTTCGAACACCTGTATCCAATCAGGTGCTCTATATAAGCCTCGGACTTTCCCTTGTTACTCACGGAGTATTGTGGTGTTTTGGTTAGTTGTATCATATTGTGTTCCCTAGTCCCCTGAGTTTAGCTTTCTCGCCTGGTCATCTCATTTTATATGTGTCGCCGCCTGCCTTGTGGACCTCTCGCTTGTTTATCGGATTACTCCTTTTCCTTGCCTCCTGGATTATGTTCGCCGTTCATCGACCCTCGTCTGCTTCACAGACTACTCTCACGTCTTGCCTACACTGTTTTTGACCATGTTTTTGTCTTGTCCATCTAATAAAAGCTCGCATATGGATCCGCTCGCTTCACGTCTCACATTCCAGTTAGAGTGGAACTGAAGCAAGAGAGCAGATCCCAGTTAGAGGGTTTATGTGGATTATTTCTGCATGTATGAGGTAGTACACGCAAAGTGTGTGCACGTATATGTGTGGTCTACAACGAACAGAATAAAGAAAATACAATGTAAAAGTTGTTAACGTAAACAGGGTTATGACTAGCATACAAAGAATTAACTCCCTGGGGTCGACGATCACGCCGGCGTGATCAGCTCACGTTTTTTAAGATCAGTGTGAAAGACACTAAAAATACTCTGTCGATTTTGGTCACACAAATAAGTGTTATACAACATTAGAAACCATTAAGTGTATATACTTTTATTTGAGCACACTCACAATAAAAGCTGTACTGTGTGCTGCTTTAAATTAAAGAAAATACACAGGTTGCTTTCTCAGTCTTCACTGTCTCCGCGAACGGCTTTTAGAAATGCGTCAATAAAATAAACCTAAACTCAGTGAATACTCGACACACTGACAGGAGAGAT
This sequence comes from Labeo calbasu, assembly GCA_019740295.1. Lineage (NCBI taxonomy): Eukaryota > Metazoa > Chordata > Actinopteri > Cypriniformes > Cyprinidae > Labeo > Labeo calbasu. The sequence goes on from JAHKKF010506499.1 coordinate 11,725, forward strand.
ATATCTATAGAAAGCTTGATATCTTTACTTTTAAACAAATCAAGTCTTATCAAAAACAAGTATTCTGTGCTAAAGTAATCCGTGTGAAACCAACGTGATGCCTAGTTTTTCCCTCAGAGCCAATTATTTTTAATGTGATCAGGCCCTCTAGCTGCTTTTGCTTTTGATATGATAAATAGCCACGTGCGCGGCGCCGTGTGTTAGCGCCCACATCAACGTAAACAAAGCTTGACACTTCATGAACTTCATCTCGGCTACTGTTCGTTTCTGAAAGAAGACGCGCTGAGAGGAATAGCAGAATTTACCTTCAGAAAAAAGACGACGTGCTGAGAGGAATAACACAGAATTCACCTCAGATGAAGAACACAACAAGACGCGCAGCTGATCCAGAGGAAGAGATCAGTCTGATGAGTAAGTGATGTTTCTTTAATTAACGTGTTATTTTGATATAAGCTTGAACACATTTACTAGCACATTTACATTTTGAAAATATGCAGTTCATTGTATCTAAATTTCTTACGACGTGACCAAGTTTTCATGTTCTATATAACATAAAACAAAATACGATATAAAAGTAATGAGTGTACACTGTAACACGATGAAAGCTACGAGTCTAAGTATGTCTACATCATGTTTATTATTAATACTCTGTTCCCAAATAGAGTTTTATAATGTGCTAAACGATAATTTGTTTCTCAGATATAACATGTCCTTTTTACATAGTACAAAGTATGCGTGAATCTGTGACTACAAGATCGTTATATACAGATTCTAATGATATTAACATGCTCAGAGATGTTTTTTTGTTCTTGTATTTTAGTGATTTGATACCTGCACCACAGATGAATCTTGCTGATTTTTACTGGAGTCCCTTCAAACAGTTTCCTTCTGAGAGTGCTGTACCAATGTTATTTTTCACTGATTTTCTATGGTAAAATATGCTCTGTGACTATGTTTTTTTTTTTTTCTTTTTATCTTGAATCCATGGAAAGAACCAGCAAACACTTAAATATCAGGTATGGTTTACTAGTTTGACTTGCTGAACAGGAATGACACAAGGTCTGTTCACATGTCTGTGGTTAGGTCAGTGAGTACAATAATAATCTTTGACCATCATTATGTACACTACCGTTCAAAAGTTTGGGGTCAGTACATTTTTATTGTTTCTTTGTTTTTTTTAAGAAATTAATACTTTTATTCACCAAGGATGTAAGTTAATAATTAAAAGTTTATTAAAAGTTAATAATAAATAATTTACATTGTTATAAAATATTTATATTTTGAATAAACACTGTACTTTTTAAACT
>JAHKKF010506501.1:0-18802 GCA_019740295.1 Labeo calbasu
ATATATATATATATATATATATATATATATATATAATAATTGAATAATAATATATAATTTTTTTTATTTTTTTTTTATTTAATTTTTATTTAGTTAATTTAAGTTTAAACACATACACACTGTATATATTTTGGTAGCATGCCAGAATAAAAGCTTGCTGGTTTTAGGTTTGGAAATGTTGAAAATTCATGTAAAAAATGAAACGGTAAAACTGAAAAAAAATGTTAATGTAAATATTAGCACTGTATTTAAGTGTACTGTAAAATAATTTTATTTTTTCTTAATACTCCTTTTTTTTTTATTGAAAAATATTTTTTTATTTTATTTTATTTTAAAAATGAACTAAAGTGCAATAATACTGTTATTACTATTATTAATGCTGCGTAAATGCTGTGTCTAATTCCTCAGGAATGGATCAATATGACAGGCTTCCTGTGTGCGTTGGGCGGCGTGTGTTTGCAGCAGAGGAACACGTCTGCTCTGGCTACCTACAGTCCTCCCATGGGCACTCTGAACGATCGCAAGGGCTCCATGGTGTCCATGGCCTCGTGTGAGGGGAACCCAGAGACGCCCCTGAGTAGGTTTTTGGACCGTCTTCTGTCGCTGATGGTGTGCAATCATGAGAAGGGCCATCAGATCCGCACTAACGTCAAAGACCTGGTAGGGCTGGAGCTCTGTCCAGCGCTCTATCCCATGCTGTTTAACAAACTCAAAAACAGCATCAGCAGATTCTTCGATGCCCAGGGCCCGGTGAGACAGCTAGCCATCCTGGTCAGATATCACTGGCATCAAACAGTATAGGTACTTATGTCTCTGTGCTCATATGTTTAGGTGCCAATTAATGACACCAACACACAGTTTGTGGAGCAGACCATCGCCATCATGAAAAACCTTCTGGACAACCATACAGAAGGAAGCTCAGAGCATCTGGGTCAAGCCAGCATTGAAACTATGATGCTTAACCTGGTCAGGCAAGTCATTTGTTTGCTTGTTAGTATCAGTGTTGTTGTGAAGATCATTCTTTAAATAAATGTTTACAGATTTCCTGGTTGTACCAGTATTTCAAATTTCTGGTATGATATAATTTTATAAAGAATTTTATGTAATTAAACTTTTTAAGTTAATTAAGTGTGTGACTGGTACTTTTTTGTAAAAACGTCTTTTAAACACATAATCCATTTATTTGATCAACAATCCATTAAAAACAGTTTAAAATATATGTTTTTTTTTTTTTTTCCTGAAAATGTTTTTTTTTAAGGATTCTTTGTTGAAGAGAAATATACATTGTAATGTATAAAATACAGTTATAAAGTTAATTATAAATCTTTTGTAGCATTATAAATGCTTTTTTAAATTGATACTTTTTTTTATCAATTTAATTCATCTTTGCTAAATAAAAGTATTACATTTTCTGCTATTTATTTATTTATTTGCAATAAAAAGTGTTTTTTTTTTCAGGCTTCTTTGATGTAGCTAAAAATTATTATAAATGTCTTTATTGTCAATTTTTATTATCAATTTTTTTCATCCTTGCTAAATAAAAGTATTACATTTTCTGTTATTTATTTATTTGCAGAAAGGTGTTTTTTTTTTCAGGATTCTTTGAATAGAAAGTTATCAAATAAAGTTATATGGTTACATAGATCTTTTGTAACATTACAAATGTCTTTACTGTCAGTTTGATCAATTTAATTAATCTTTGTGGAGTAAAAGTATTAATATCTTTCAAACAAGCAAACAGTTTACTGATCCCAAACTTTTATATTTTCATTTCAATAAAATCTCTCAAGATTATCACTTATTATCACAAGTCATTCTGGCAATTTTAACAAAACGTCATGTGTTACATTTATTGTTAATTTCTTTGTGCTTAAAACAGTATCTGTGTGCCTGTTTGTGTGTTATAGGTATGTGCATATTCTTGGCAACATGGTTCATGCCATCCAGATTAAAACCAAACTGTGCCAGCTGGTAGAGGTCATGATGGAGCGCAGAGATGACCTCTCTTTCTGCCAAGAGATGAAATTCAGGTATAACAAAACAATACTGTAATCCTGCTATTTATTTGATAGTCAGATTATCTGCGGTGTTTTATTTCTGCTCTGGAGATTTATCAGATTTGTGTGTGTCTCAGGAATAAGATGGTGGAGTATCTGACAGACTGGGTGATGGGAGCATCCAATCAGGCAGCAGATGATGATGTGAAATGCCTCACAAGGTAGCATCCTTTTGAAGACAGTATTTTCATTCAGATAGCGTCATTTATAATCTAATTTACTGATCAACCTCCATTTGACTTTTGGTCTGAGAAACCTTGATTAAGATTATATGTGCAATACAAATCCAAAAATGATTGACAGGGATCTGGATCAGGCGAGTATGGAAGCAGTGGTGTCTCTTTTGGCTGGGCTGCCCCTTCAGCCAGAGGAAGGGGACGGTGTGGAGCTGATGGAGGCCAAATCTCAACTCTTCCTAAAGTAAGACTCTCAAGTTCCATGTCAAACCCTAGGCCTCATAGTGTCCGGTCATGGGGTTTGTACTTCACCCTGCCCCTGCTGTCCTCCACAGGTACTTCACTCTGTTCATGAACCTGCTGAACGACTGCAGTGAGGTGGAGGACGAGGGTCAGCAGGTGGCTGGACGTAAGCGAGGGATGTCCAGGCGATTGGCATCGTTAAGGCACTGCACCGTCTTGGCCATGTCCAATCTGCTCAATGCCAACGTGGACAGCGGCCTTATGCACTCAATTGGTGGGAGAATCAAGCCATAAACCTTTCATCTAACACTTTAAATTTATAAAATATTTTATTTTATTTTATTTTATTTATTTATTTTACATTTTTATATTATTTTATTTTATTTTAGTTAAGTATTTTAAATGTAATTTATTTTTCTTATTTATTTATTTTACATTTCAGTTTTTTTTTAATCATTAAACCTTTTAATTCTGTCATAAGTAAAATGTAACCATCAGAACAAGTAGTGATTTATTTTTTTTTTGTGACAAATTTTTAACAGCATATAGTCATATTCAGTCATATTATCAACCTTGCAACATTAACACTGTTATTTTCCTGTTTATTACTGTGAAGCTGCTTTGTCACAATTTGTATTGTATAAAATGAGCGAAATGTGACTTGACTTTCTCATACATATCATCAGACTTTGTGTGTCTGCCGCTCTCTTGCAGGTCTGGGCTATCATAAGGACCTTCAAACCAGGGCTACCTTCATGGAGGTCCTCACTAAAATCCTGCAGCAGGGGACAGAGTTTGACACACTGGCGGAGACCGCGCTGGCTGATCGCTTTGAGAGGCTTGTGGAACTTGTCACAATGATGGGGGACCAGGGGGAGTTACCTATCGCCATGGCGCTGGCCAATGTGGTCCCTTGTTCACAGTGGGTGGGTACTTTTATACCAATAATCTACATTTTTTGTACAGTGCAATAGCAATAATTAAAGGACGAGTTTACTTCGAGAACAGAAATTTACAGATTATTCACTCACTCCCTTACCATCCAAGATCTTAATGTTTATCTTTCTTCAGTCGTAAAGAAATAGTTTTTTGAGGAAAACATTTCAGGATTTCTCTCCATATAGTGAACTTCTATGGTGCCTGCGAGTTTGAACTTCCAAAATGTAGTTTAAATGCAGATTCAAAGGGCTGTAAACGATCCCAGCCGAGGAAGAAGGGTCTTAACTAGCAAAACGATTGGTTATTTTCTAAAAGACCCTATTTTATAACCTCTCTTCCTCGGCTGGGATCGTTTAGAGCCCTTTAAAGCTGCATTTAAACTGTATTTTGGAGGTTCAAACTCACGGGCACCATAGAAGTCCATTATATGGAGAGAAATCCTGAATGTTTTCCTCAGAAAACATCATTTCTTTATGACTGAAGGAAGAAAGACATAAACATCTTGGATGGCAAGGGGATGAGTAAATTATCTGTAAATTTTAGTTCTGGAACTTCTGCTTTAATTCAGCTATGGTTATACCATATAGTACAGACAATGTTTTTCACAATTCTGTATGCAACATATTTTTAGGTTTTTTTTAATACACATTTTTTTAATATACATTTTTTTTTTTTAAATAAAAAAAAAGAACTAACATTGACAATCTCAAGCTTGAATATCTCCCACTGATGTACAATAGTAGAATATTTGCAAGTCAAAATCTAACCATCATTGATTATTTGCATACTGATTTGGCAGTGGTCTTATGCTATTATCATTCTCTTTATCTCTTTTTGGGGTTGGGTTTAATTTTCATATTATTTATTTCCTTTCATTTCTTTTTTATTTTAGAATCTTTTTGATTGACTTCTCATGTTGGTTATTTTTGATATTTCTTTCATTTCTGCTGTAATCATGAAGAAGTTGCTTGTTTTGAATTTTTTTTTATTAACATACTGGGATTATTGATATATTAATATATATAAACAAAAGTTTCAAGAAATGTTCTTCAATATTAACAATACTTTTTGAGGGGTGTCGGAGAGGAAAAATGATTTTATCTTGATTTATTTATTTATTTATATTACAGTTGATGATTTTAATTTAGTAATATTTTTATTTTAATACCCTAATTTTTATTTAAATTCCGTTACGTCCTGAATTGAAAGTTGACGAGACCTTTGGCTGAGAGCTTCTGACCTAGCAAACACTGTACTTGCACTATTTGCAAGCACTTGAAGAAATGCAAAACAGTTTGTTTCTTTTCGTTAAATGATTGTAACTTTTTTTTTTTTTTTTTTTTTTTCAGTATTATTAGTAGTATAAAATGAAAAAATGCATTATTACTACTCACCACTTTATTTAAAGTTTTGTTTTTTTTTTTCTTACAATGTAAGTCTAAAGAAGGACAACTGATAAAAAAGAAAGACAATAAAATTTTGTGATGCATTTTGAGTAGTGTAGAATTAATATTTATTGTTTTGTTTTTTTTCTTTTATCCGGTGCACTTACAAATGATTTTGGATGCGTGAGGCACTATATTTTCTATTTTAAAAATGTCAAAATCTGTGTATGATTTTACTGAAAGCCCTCAGTCTGAGTGGTCTTGTGTTTGGTCTTCTCAGGATGAGCTGGCACGTGTTCTGGTGACTCTCTTTGATTCGAGGCATCTCCTGTATCAGCTCCTGTGGAATATGTTCTCTAAGGAGGTGGAGTTGGCAGATTCCATGCAAACGCTGTTCCGCGGCAACAGCCTGGCCAGTAAAATCATGACGTTCTGCTTTAAGGTGCCTCTACGATTCCCCTGGCGTGTACTCAAGTCAAATGATCATTCAAAGAGGCAAATGATCCAGATTAAGTTTAGCTGTGAATTTCCTTCTTGGAAACTCATGGAAACTTTCTTTTTCAGGTATATGGGGCCACGTATCTGCAGAAGTTGCTGGAGCCATTGCTCAGGGCAGTGATCACGGGCACTGAGTGGCAGATGCTGAGCTTTGAGGTGGATCCCACCAGGTATCTGTCCAAATGAACCTTTGGGTCCGTGATTTGCAGCTGGTGTGTTGGTGCAAATTCACCTGTCACTTGATAAAAGCTAGCCAAATTAGGCAGAAGCATCATGGACAGGTTGCAAAACATGCTGTCATCCCCAAACCACGAACAAAACTACGCAAAGTAAACAAGAATTTAACCCAGACTCATTTAAATAGAGGTTCACTTGTGATGAGGATGAACTGGTTTGCACCGACCACACTGTTTTGTGTGGTTAATAAAGATAGATGTGGTAAGTTTCTTCCAATTCAACTGGTATTTAGAAATCAAATATTTTCCTGCTCAGCCTAGGTTAGCGTATTACAGGGATAGTTCACCCAAAAATGAAAATTGTCATTAGCTGCTCACCCTCATGTTGTTCCAAACCCATAAGACCTTCGTTCATCTTCAGAACACAAATTAAGATGATTTTGATGAAATCCGATTTTGTTTACTACACACACTAAAGCGCACGTGGCGCTCGTGGTGATTTCAGCATTTGACCTTTCCGTTTTAGGAAATCTAGCGTCATATCGTATACACACAGAAATGTAAAGGTAGACACTGCAACCCATCAAAATAAAAGTCTGGTTTAACTTAAAGACGTTGTGCCAGAAATGTATTACTACTATTACTTCTACTACTACTAAAATGAAACAAACATTATTTTTTTTTATTTTTATAATCACACAACATTTCTTCCAAGTTTTAATTTTAATAGTAAATTCCCCTTTGTTTGCCAAAAAAAGTTTGCTTAATTTTCAATAATTAAAAGATAAATGAATTTAATGTTTTATGCACAGAATTTCTGAGGGCAAAAAAAACCCTTTTCATAAGGCTATTTTAAGAATAAATTTGAGTAAATGAAGTATGCATTCAAATAATTAGATGTGCTAAAAAACAGAATTTGATAACAATAAAACATGGTGAGGAAAAAATAAAACATTTCTTTGGGCCCTAAACATATCATTTTTGTTAAACCTTTATTAAATTGATGTGAAATTGTGTAAGTTTCATGATTTTAATTAATTAGAAATAAAATTTAATTTACATTAAAAAGGAGTTGAGAAAAATTCAAACAGAAAAAAATGGAATCCCGAAAAATTCAAATGGAAAAAACAGAATTTGGAAAAAGATAGAAATGATATGAGGGTGAGTAATTAATGATATAATTTTCATTTTTGGATGAACTATCACTTTAATAATTTTTGTATTATTAGGCCTGTACATTGTGATGTAAATATATTTTATTGTTTGATTTTAAAGACTTTTTTTGTGTACTTTTATATGATTAAACTATTTTGGTGCTGCATTGTTTCACCGCTTAAATGTAAATAGTGTCACATTATCTATTAAATACTGCAGACATGCCTGTGTGGTGTTCAGATTCAGGTTGGAGATGATTCTGTTGTGTTCTTCTTGCAGACTTGAGACCGGTGAGAATTTGGAGGAGAACCAGCACAATCTGTTACGGATGACCGATCGTTTCTTTCAGGCCATAATTAGCTCATCTGGCGAGTTTCCTCCTCAGCTCCGCAGCGTCTGTCACTGTCTCTTTCAGGTGAGGTTGAAGAAACCTCTGAGGTGATTCCTCGGAGCACAAAGATGCCTGAAGGATATTAAACCAGTGTGGAGGTGGTTTCTGTGTATGTGTGTATCCCCATGTTAATGTGTGTGATGATATTACTAATGTCAAATATGCTTCAGTTTTGCTGTGGAGACTGACTGTTGTGTTAAACGGTTTACAACCAACATTAAATCTAAATTTGCGTTCTTAAAGGGATAGTACAACCAAAATTGTAAATTCTGTCATTGATTACTCGCCCTCATGTCGTTCCAAACCCGTAAGACCTTCGTTCATCTTCAGAACACAAATTAAAATACTTTTGATGAAATCCAAGAGCTTTTGGAACCTGCATAGACGGCAACGCAACAGACACGTTCAAGGCCGAGAAAGGTAGTAAGGACATTGTCAAAATAGTCCATGTCACATCAGTGGCTCAACCTTAATTTAATGAAGCTACAAGAATACTTTTTGTGCGTAAAGAAAACAAAAATAACAACTTCATTAACTGTCATTATTTTTGTTTTCTTGGCATACAAAAAGTATTCCCATAGCTTCAGAAGAGAATTTTCATTTTTGGGTGAACTATCCCTTTAATGCATTTATCACAGATGAAATCAGATAAAAGGCCTTTTGTAATCTAAATGAATGTTATGGCTTATTTCAAATGTGATTTTTAAATCTGAATTGTGCTGAGATTGTAGAAGTGGTTTCTTTCAAATACATATTTGACATCAGTTACTGTGTGTGTGATGAAAAGGCCACACAGAGTATGCAAACCATTTTCTGCGCTTAACAAATTTGTGTAAGTAGTTTACAGGATTTCTGCATTGAAGTGTAATTTACCAAAAGACGGTTTTACGAATGATTTATAAACTCATTCTGTTACATATATGAAGAAATTTTTGCATGTTAAACAGGTAAAAAAACCACTAAAGCTCAAAAGTTTGAGGTCAGTTTTATTTATCTATTTTAAAGTAATATTTTTATTTAGCTAGGATGATCCATTAAAGTTAAATCAGAAGGGACAGTAAAAACATTTGTAATGTTAGAAAAGACTTTTCAGTGCACATTCTCTGCGAGCCTAATATTTAGGAAGTGCGTGTGTGTGTGTGTGTGTTAGCTTGTGCCATGACTTGTTTGTGCTCATTTCTGTTCTGTAGGCTACTTGTCACTCTCTCCTGTCTAAAGCATCTGTCAAAGACAGAAAGGAAGTGAGGAAAGCAGTAAGTGTGAATGGCGGACGTATCTGCTTCCTGTCTCGATTCACTTCATTAATCTGAGACTCTTGTGCACCTCTGGCCTGCATTACTGTCATTACATCAAATCATGTCTACTAATTTCCTGATTTTTGGCAAGCTGAAGCTTTCACTGAATGTACCTCTTAGCGCCAACACCAGGAAAAACAACAAAGTCTGTAGCTCCGGCCATCATCTTTGCATGAGCCGTCACTCTCAGAACTGAGGGTTGAAAATGAGCAGGGCGTTGAATGCAGTGATGCATTGTGGGTAATGCAATTTGGTAACGAAGTTCGCCCTTTTTGAATGCCAGAATGATTTTAAGCTTGACCGTTCAACCTGAAACGTTTATTCTGAGTAAAACGCATTTCTCTGTAGTGCCATTTTAAATGCTTTGCCTTTCCCTTTTTTCTTCTCTAACACTCTTAAAGGTCACTGGTGAAGACCTCCGCCATCATGAGACTGTTTAACGGCTTCAAACTGCTTTCTACACTTTAACTCTAAAGCCCCTGGTGCCATTTCCTTCAGATAGTTCCCTCACAGAACCTCATGTTATCAACAGATACCATCATATGATCAACCACTCCTCCGATAAACCAGAATTAAGCATGATTTGACTTTAATTATGTTCAGATGTAAAAAATGTTTTTTTGGTTCTGGATTGGAGCTGTCCTAATGAAATAGCATCATGGTACCTCAGCAATAAAATCCTTTTTTCACGTTCCTGTGTATTTCTGTGTTTTGGTTTCAGGTGGTGAGCCAGCGTTTCCCACAGAACAGTATTGGAGCTGTAGGTAGTGCCATGTTTCTGCGTTTCGTGAACCCGGCTATAGTTTCTCCATATGAGGCTGGGATTCTTGACAAAAAACCTCCGCCTAGGATAGAAAGAGGCCTTAAACTCATGTCAAAGGTGAGAATTTTTGCATAGAGATGAAATTAATACTACTTTTATGAAAATTGTCATTGGCCAAGTTGGTTTTTGCTGGTTCCATACTGGTCTGCCGGGTCAAAACCAGGTCTGTGATGAGGAAAGCCAACTGGGTTAACCATCTGGCAGGTTTTATTTAATCAATAAGCCACTAAAATATTAGCAATAATGCTTAAAATCCACTTAATAGTTGTAAAATGACTGCAATAAATAGCCTTGCAGGGCTCTATGTGTACTTTTCTTTTTAGGAGCACTTGTGCACCTACCTTAAAAAATTTAGGAGCTCAGTCAAAACTTTAAGAGCACCTTCTAATCAATAATTAAAAAATATAATCAAAAATTAGCCTTCCCGTTATGAAATGATATTTGACTCCTTAAAGTGACATGCAGGGGAATTTTGTTTTTACCTTTTGTAATGGCATTTTTCTTACTTTCTTAAAATTATGTAATTAAAACATAAATTGTCCAATTTTTTAAAAAAATATATTTTAAAATTTTATAATTATATTTTATTGTATTTATTTATTTAATTTATTTATTTTATAAATATATTTTAGAATTATAGCTTTTTAAAAATTTCAATTACAACAGCAGAATAAGAACAAGCAGAATAAGTTACTAATCAAATGAAATCAATACTAACAAAATTAATTTGTACTACAGAGGTGTCACAGAAGAACACAAAAGTAGCTTGTAGGTGTATTGTCATGTTTAAAGAGGTTTAGAGGTGGCATGAGTGCAGTCAAATTCATAAATTCATTTTGAGAATAATGTGTGAAATATCAAATTTTGAATATAGAAATAATGATTAAATGATTTAAATAATTGAAAAGATACATAAAAAAGGGAACTAAAACTGCCAGTAGGTGGCAGCAAGTCACTGGTTTAATTACTGAATCGTTCATTTATTTGATTCGTTCGAACGGCTGATTTATTCAGGAATAAAGCAAGTAACTTTCTTTATGAATGGGAAATTGAATCATCGACTTACTAGATTTGTTTAAAAACGCATGTTCATTCATAAACGAAACACGGCTGTGTTTGATGTGCAGTGGCTCAGTTGTGATGACAAAATAGAGCAAATTCAGGCAATAGTGTTATAGTCAGACAATGTAAGTCACTTAATATTAGCTTTGTTTATTTAACTGTTATATTAAATCAATATCTCATTTACAAACTCCCTTAAAAATGATTAAAAGCTGTCACTCATCTTAGTTCATCACAATCTCACAAAGTTTCTTTATAATCAACGAAGCTCTCTACACGGCACAATTAATCTCTTATTTACACTCTCTCTACACTTTGTTTGCGAAAGGATTCGTGAGATATGTCTGTGATACATTACTCAACTTTGCAAAAACACGTAGAAGCCTTTAAAGCTCCTCTCTGCGTAAACATAATATGCTGATCGGGTTATTCGCACTGGTGCTCTTAAATATTTTTTCATAGTCGCATGCAGTAGTTTTGCACGTTGCACTGTAGAGCCCTGTCTTGAATGTTTTATTGCTTATGAAAGACATAAAAACAAAGTTGTAGACAAAATGGTAAGATTTGGAGTTTTCCGTTTTGTACAAACTAATATTTCATTTTTCACCCGTCTACAGATCCTGCAAAGTATTGCCAACCATGTTTTGTTCACAAAAGAGGAGCACATGAGGCCATTTAATGACTTTGTGAAGAGCAATTTTGATGCAGCCAGAAAGTAAGAAAGCGATTAGTGGTCTTTAAGATTTAGATCCTGTCACCAGATAGTTTAAACTTTGGTTTTCCTTCTAGATTTTTCCTCGACATCGCTTCTGACTGTCCAGCGAGCGACTCTCTCAACCACAGCCTCTCCTTCATTAGTGATGGCAATGTTTTGGCCCTGCATAGGCTGCTGTGGAACAACCAAGAGAAAATTGGCCAGTATTTGTCTAGTAACAGGTGAGCAGGTCTATGAAAGACTTGTGTTATCATCCAGCTCATGGGGTCAGTAATAGAGAGACAGTTTGGGCATTTCTCAGGCTTAAATTCTTGGAATTGTGCTCATTCAAATCTCTGTATTTGTTTGGGAACTGATTTGCATTTTTTACTTTCCCTTCTTGACTTGTTTCTCTTTGATCTTATTGCATTGGTAGAACACTATCATTAAGTGACAGCTGTTTAGTTGTAAAAATAATCATCCATCACTTTGACTGACTGGGTTGTATGTTGTCTGTCATGCTTTATATCTATCCCTCAGTAAAGCATAGAGTTATTAATGATTCTCAAATTCACTTAGTGAAGCTTTAATCAGAAAACATTTTTCCAAACTCTTCAGGGATCATAAAGCTGTTGGAAGGAGGCCCTTTGATAAGATGGCCACCCTGCTTGCTTACCTGGGTCCCCCAGAACACAAACCTGTAGCAGATACTCATTGGTCCAGCCTGAATCTCACCAGCTCCAAATTTGAGGAGTTTATGACAAGGTAGAAAATACGGCACTGATTTTATTTTGTTTTATTTTATTTTATTTTATTTTATTTTATTTTATTTCAGTATGCACAGTATTTTCGTCTAGGAAAAAAAAACTAAACATTCTCATAAAAGACTTTTGAATTAGTTTTATTCTAACGCCATTTTTGGTCCCACTTTATATTAGATGGCCTTGACTACTATGTACTTGGATCAAAAAATAAGTACAATGTATTGCATATTGTATTGCAAAACACTTTTGCTGCTATTGAGGTGGGATACGAGTAAGGTTACGGACAGGTTTTAAGGGTGGGTTAAAGTGTAAAGGATTACACTGTTGTTCAAAAGATTTTTTACAAAGACGTTTACGCTCATCAAGGCTGCATTTATTTGATCAAAAATCCACAAAAAATAGTAATATTGTGAAATATTATTTCAATGAAAAAAAACTATGTAAATATATTTTAAAATGTAATTTATTCCTATGATGCAAAGATGAATTTTCAGCATCATTATTTCAATCTTCAGTGTCACATGATTTTTTCAGAAATCATTCTAAAATGCTGATTTATCAAAAGTGATAGCAAAGTCTTATATTGTTAGAAAAGATTTTTATTTTGAATAAATGCTGTTCTTTTTAACTTTTTTTTCTAAAATCTTACTGATCACAAACATTTGAACGGCAGTGTGTAAATGTATTAACAGAAATTAATGAATGTAATTACATGCAGGTTATTTAATATAAATACATTGTAAAAACATGTATGTACACATTAAGTGAATTGTATCAAATGATTAATTTAAATGTAAGCACATACTAGTTAGGCCACCTAATATAAAGTGGGACCCAATTTTTTTTTTTATCTTATTTTAAGCCAAAACACCTCTTTCACTTTGATAATTGCAGTTCATAACCATTTATGTTCTTGTTTAGACACCAGGTGCATGAGAAAGAAGAGTTTAAAGCGCTGAAGACTCTTAACATCTTTTACCAGGCTGGAACCTCCAAAAACGGAAACCCCGTGTTTTACTATGTAACTCGCAGGTAAGACTTCATGATACCTGACCAACAAGTGCAAAAAAAAAGTACAAAAGCACACAGCTTTCTTTTGTTCAGTTTTATTGCTTCTAAGAAAACAATCAATTAACTAACAGCTTACAGGTGCATAAAATTACCTTTGTTGGTTAAATTATAAAGATATTAAAGCATTTTACAGCAATAAATGAAAACAAACCCCTGATTGCCCATTTCACGTTGGCTGTAAATAGTACCAGTATTTTTCATATTTAAAGTATTTTTCGCTAATGTTAAGCAAAAGGCTGTTCATTTAACAGCTACATAAGTGTTATAGCATTTCAGAAAGACGATTAAGTCTCTGAGGAATTTCACATTATTGTCTGTCTTCAAAGCACAAGGGAGGTTGATTGTCACTGTATCATCTGTAGAAAGCTCAGAGCCATGAACACAGGCAAAAGTTTGAAGTAGCTAGTCATGGAGGAAGAGGAGGAACTGCCAATGAGAGCACTGACAGTTGCGTCTTTAGCGTTTTGCACGGTGTGGTTTTGGGAGGTGGATAATGTGCTGGTGTTCATAATCCCGCCGGTGCCGGTGCCGGTGCCGGTGGAGGTGCCGGTGGAGTTGCTGGTGGAACTAGCTGAAGAGTTGCTGTTCGTATTCTGGTTAGCGCCATTCCCATTATTTTTAGTAGTGTTGGTGGTGGTAAATGAAGTAGTAGTGTTTACACTGCGGGTAATTTGCATTTGGACCTGCATACAGTTGAGCATCACAACAAGCAGAACCACACAGATGTCCACTCTTAGGGCCATGTCTCTGATCTGAGAAAATCAAAACAGAAAAATCATATCAGTATGGAAGCATAAGCACTTTTTTTTTTTTTTTTTTTTTTTTTTTAACTAGCTGTTTTTTTTTTTAGATAAAAGATTCATTTATGTTCACAGAGGTTGAGCATTATTCAAAATGTATTGTGTTTGCGTTAGTCCGAAGAAATAACAATCCCCAGGTACTCACCAGTGGTGCTCCACGTAAATAATGCTGATGTTTTATCTCTGCGAGCGGCGATGTGCAGTGTCTCTAGACCGACTGGGATGCTTTTAATAATGACACCAGTGGAAGAAGTCACATGATTCTTTAAAAAGGAGGGTCAGTGATGGAAATATCATGCTGACAAGATTTCTTTTTGTTTAACAAATTGTTTGTTTGTTTTTCGTGAGGTATCATGGTGAAATTGGAAGACTGGCTTTAGTCATTGTGTTTACGACAAAAAGATTTCCATATATAGTCAAGTCTTTAAAGTTTATATTCTTACATAGCTGGGTAACCTGACATAAGAGTTTATCACTGTCATTGGTAATAACAGGGTTTCTAAATATTTTGTGTTTGAATAGTCAGCCATGATAATGAAAGCATGATGGTGAGAAAAATAAACCCTGCTCTCCCAGCTGGAAAACTGTGTTAACATCAGCTTAACTATGTGATAGATGGTTTCAAGCTTCTCAGCACTGGTTTAGGTAGCTGTGACGATGGATTACCAGCTGTTTGGGACCTGAAGGAGCTGGTAGACCATCTTGATCAAGTGTCTCTGCTGATTGTCAGTAGTTTTTGAAACTTAACAGGTAGATTTCTGGTCATTTTATTGACTGATTTATTACTTTAAATGAAAATTTACATGGTTAACAGGGCTCTACGCTTGCTTTTCTTTTTAGGAGCACCTAAAAAGGAGCACTTAAATTTAGGAGCACAGTCAAAATTTTACAAGTGCCTTCTAATCAATAATCAATCTGATCAAAAATTTGTCTTCCCATTATGAGGTGATATTTGACTCCTTAAAGTAAATTAAAGGGGAATTTTGTTTTTACGTTTGTAGTGGCATTTTATGTCAATTAAAAAAAAAAAATTCTCATCAATCAAATGAAATCAGTATTAACAAAATTAATTTGCACTACAGAGGTGGCACAGAAGAACACAAAAGTGTCTTGTAGGTGTATTTTCAGATGTTTAATGAGGCTCAGAGGTGGTATGAGTGCAATCAAATTCATAAATTCATGTTGAGATTAATGTTGTAAATATAACATTTTAAATATAGTAATATTAAATGATTTAAATAACTGAAAAGATACTTTAAAAATTAAACTTAAACTGCCAGTAGGTGGCGGCAAGTCACTGATTTAATTACTAAATCATTCATTTGATTCGTTCGAACGGCTGATTCATTCAGGAATAAAGCAAGTGACTGTCTTTATGAACGTGAAATTGAATCATTGACTCACTAGATTCGTTTAAAACTGCACTTTTAGTTATAAACGAAACATGGCTGTGTTTGAATGGAGATGCAAAGTGGCTCAGTTATGACTTGTTTCAAACTATTTTTGACAACACTTAATAATAACTTTGTTTATTTGTTAAATTGTATATATTAAATAATTTTTATTAAGTGTCATGAGTGAGTTTTTTTCTTACTCAGAAAAACAGTATATGTGTAGCATATTTTTAAATATACAGCAAACATTTTGAAAGAATTTGGAAAATGACTTCTTTTTTAAACTGTTTAACTGATTGAAGCGCTAAATATTAATCCTTGGATGGAGAACCTAGCTGGTAAATGAAAGTAATAGTTGTACCCTTATGCTGGCAGAAAGCATATTATCTTTACTGAATGAAAGAAACTCATTATATTTTATTATACTGATTTTATAACTTTATTGAACAGTGCAGAGCTTTTGATTAAAAAAGAATGCTTTTTGTTCATGTTTTTAATATTGCAGTAGCATTAACAGATTCATGCATTTAATCATTTTTGAAACAAAATGGATTGTCAGAAGTTAATCTAATTAACATATGAAATGCCTCCACACCTGCATGTCCAATGATGCTTGTTGGTCTTCTACATCACTTAGCTATATTGTGAGACTGTTCTGTTTTAGAAGCTCAGAAGTTAATTTAATCTTTTCATGATGTTACACATAAATATTATTTGAAAATGCACAACGTGTTATCCATTTGTTAACGTGAATTTACGGTTTGATCCAGTTTAGAAGAAATACTGTGTTACTTGGTTGACCCTCAGAGCCATTGCATCATGGCCATCAGGAGGAGTGTACAGCAGACTGATGTGTAGAGTGAACCCACACTGCATGTTGAGCTTGTGTTTCGGCTGAGGTTCTGATTGGGTCTCTTCACACTCCGCGTGCGGAGAGTGGTGGTCCTGCGGGTGGTGGAGATGGTGGGGACGAAGTCGCCAGTTGTGGCTGGGCCTTCTGTAGTTGAATGAGTATTAGAATGAGAAACCTGTAAAGTTGAAGTAAAGATGCGGCCATTTCTGAAAGACTCCTGTTCCTTGGTGCTTCCTGTTTGGTCATCCCTTGTGTTTAGGAGTGACGTCCCTGACCAGAAGTGCGTGGTGACCGATTGTACATATGGATGGCTTGGCTCCTCAGTGCCGAAGACATATGGAGACAGCGTGTAGGTGCCAAAGTGCCAGCTCCCTGTCTTGGACAGGTGAGCCTCTCCACAGGTGTGCCAGGTGTGGCAGGGGCAGCCCAACACTCGGGCGGAAGTGTGTTTGGTCCACACCAATAGGTGGCTGATATTGGCAGTTTCTTCACAAGCCCAGGGATTGTCCCCTAGAGTGATGAGCTTCAGACTTTGCAGTTGCTCGAACGCCCCTTCACTGACCGTGGTGAAGCGGTTTGCGTGCAAGTAGAACCGAGCCAGCCTGTGTAGCCGGATTAGGGACCCTGGTAGAACCTGGACCAGACTGTTATGGGATAGATCCACCACCTCCAGGTTTTGAGGCATGTTGGTAGGCACCGTCCAGAACTTGTTATGACTAAGGTTGAGAGCCTTCAGGTTGGGGAGCGTGTTGTTGATGAAGACCACACGCTCCAGCTTATTGACGGACAGATCCAGAACTCTGAGGTTCCACTGGTACGCTGTGTCATCCTTGTTGAGTACACGCAGACGGTTTCCTGAGACATTGATTTGCCACAGCGCCCGTGGTAGCGAGGCTGGGAAATGAAGCAGGCGGTTGTAGGAGATGTCCAGGATGCGCAGATGTGTGAAGGAGCTTAGGTGGTGGTCTAGGTCAGATAGCCGATTGTGGGTCAGGTTGAGGGATTGAATGTTTCGCTGCAGGCCCACTGGCAGATGCCTAAATCCCCTCCAGGAACAGTCAACTGTCCGATGGGTCTCACTACAGGAGCAAACACTGGGGCATTCTGCATGTACGTCAGTGCAAGTAAACCACAGCAAGAGCAGGCAGGACACCGCTGCACACGCGGGCATCTTCATTGTGTTCCTGTAGAAAAATACAAACGTTTTTTTTTTTTTCGCTGAATGATTGTTTGTTACATGCTACAGAATGCAGAATGCAGTATTATTTGTGTTTGTAGTGTTGTACTAATGTCCATTGTACTAATGTAAATGAGTCTAGTTATATTGAGTCTGATTACAGAAAGTTAGTTTAAAGATTACAGTCTGATTACATGAATTGTGTGATGGCAGTGACTGTTGTCATTTGTGTCTGATTAAGTCATAGAAATCTGATTATAATACACATGAAAATGAGTCTGATAATAGGGCATTGTATAACAAGTAAATGACGATCAGTCTGAACTTTAGTGAATCTGATTATATTGAGTGACTCGGTCTGACGACAGTAACTCAGATTAATGTGAATCATAATTTTACTAAGTTTACTAAGTTCTACGTTTATTTATGCTTTGATTTGAACGAAAACAGCGTATCCGTGTGGTGCAGCTGACATAGAACAGCATACACAATTTGCGTCCAGCGTATATTATCCAAAATGGCGCTGTGGTGACACAGATGAGACGAATTGTTGAATAAACTCGTTATTTTTATTTTCTTTGCGTACAAAAAGTCAGTGGGACAGACGAACAAAGCTTGTACTTGTTTGGAACGACATGGGAGTAAGCGATTAATGACAAAATTTTCATTTTTGGGTGGAGTAACCCTTTAAGGACATAAATCTGATTAATGAGTGATGGCAATCGGTCTGATTTATTATGAATATAAACAGTCTCATTGTAATGAAGATAAAATTCAGTGTCTGATTGTGAGACTAATTTCAGTGTGTCTGATGCTATGTAATTATGGTGAGTCCAAGTTTGATTATATTGAGTGACTGATTAGGTCTGATTAATGCGAGTGGTGACAATGAGTCTGACTATATTGAGTAATGCAACTTGTGTCTGATTACAATATGTTAACGCAATCTGATTATACTGAGTATATACTGACTGAGTCCTATTACAGAAAGTCTGATAAATAAATGATGGCAATTTATTTTGAGAAATGCAATTTGTGTCTGATTATAATGAGGATAAAAGCGTCTAGCCTCAGTGAGTCTCATTACACTGTGTCTGATGCTACGCAACTATGGTGAGTCCAGATTTGATTATATTGAGTGACTGATTAGGTCTGATTAATGCGAGTGATGACAAGTCTGACTTTGAGTAATGCAATTTGTGCTTGTGCCTACAGTGCATTAACGCTGTCTAATTATACTGATTGACTGAAGTCTTATTACACAAAAAAACTGGTAAATAAGTGATGACAATGAGTTTATTTTGAGAAATGCAATTTGTGTCTGATTATAACGGGGATAAAAGTGTCTGACCTCTGTGAGTCTGATTACAGTGTATCTGATGCTATGTAATTATGTTGAGTCCAAATTTGATATTGAGTGACTGATGAGATCTGATTGATGTGAGTGATGACAACAAGTCTGATTAAATTAAGTAATGTGATTTGTCTGATTACAGTGTGTTAACACAGTCTGATTATACTGATTGACTAGGGCTGGGCGATATGACCTAAAAAATAGCCGATTTAAATAGATTTTTTTATTATCATACCAGATACAGTTTGTAAATGTTTGTAAATGTTTCCTTCCTCCGCAATCCAATCTCGCCGTATCCCAATACTGTGTTCGGAAAGAAAATGACTTGTTCTGTGCAACCCCAAAGGGAATAAATACGAGATGAAAGGAAAATATATTTCAGTGCTTTCTCCTGCAGTTATATATCGTTGGATATATAAATTGCTGGCATCAGGGAAACGCTATCAATAAGCAGGGCACTGAAACTGCTCTCAAATGCATGATTGCTTTTTTTTA
>JAHKKF010506502.1:0-16026 GCA_019740295.1 Labeo calbasu
AACATTATATGTTGTGTATATAACAGTATACGTGTAACGCCATGACAAACTTTCACCACACTGGTCGCCCGCAATGACACTAGTGCTAGTCAGCGTGTTTCTTTATCTCAAACATCTGCAGTTTAAAGAACTTAAAAAAGCATGAAAACAACTGTTGAGGTCTTAATGAGGAACATGTGGCACAGAAATGTCGAGTTCTGTTCATCCCGGCTTTGGTTTTCAAAACAGAGCATATCCAATACACGCATTTTAAGAGCATGAACTCTGCAAGAAAACTTCCTTTTCTTTTACCTTCTATGACTTCCAAATGTCCCTCCCTCCTTTCCGCCCTCTTTCTCACTCACTCTCTCTCTGGAAATGTTCCCCTTGGTTTTTTAGCCTTAAAAGGGCAGAAGCAAACTTGATCCTGGCAGGCCACCCATTCCCTTGCACAGGGGTTTCTGATTACAGCTGCAAGAGGGAGGGAACAGGAGGAGGCAGGGAAAGGAAGGGAAGAAGCGAGGGAGGGAAAACTGACTAGAGCAGAAAACTGCTGTGGTAGTGCTTTTGTAAAACCCCATATTGACAGAGCTGGATTGTCATTTGGCTCGGTTGTGTGGAGGCTGGACGGAAACCAGTTCCATCAACTTCACCTCAAAAAAGAGGCCAGGAGAGCATCTGTCCATATTAAAAATATGATTTGGATTACGTCGAAGCTTATAGAGCACACAATCCATATATCATCATATATATAGGCAT
This sequence comes from Labeo calbasu, assembly GCA_019740295.1. NCBI lineage: Eukaryota > Metazoa > Chordata > Actinopteri > Cypriniformes > Cyprinidae > Labeo > Labeo calbasu. The sequence continues at coordinate 739 of JAHKKF010506502.1, forward strand.
ACAAGGCCAGCCTAAAGCGGTGTTTGGCGATTTCCATTCATCAGTAGCTCTGCCAGTGCGACTGCGTACATAAATCTCTGCTCTTAAGTAAGGGTGGAGATAAATGCCTAGGGACAATCTGATAAGTGCCAATTGTGCTGGATTCTTTTCCTGAAACCATCAAGGGTGAATCACCCCTACAACCTCCATTAAAAATCATCTTACATCAACATGCAAAAAAAGAAAAAAAGTGACTCATTGCCATATCAAGGAAGTTCCATGCAATTACACCCATTACAAACACCCCCACCACCATCCGCCCTTTCTTGATCTTGCTTGCACTTCTCTTATTTGCAGTCCATCTCCCTTTGACCCACCTCTCTTCACCCAAAATGAATAAGTCATATCCTCCATCTAAAAATACTGCAAAACGCACTCCATTTCTCTACATTATCTCAACAACTCCAGCCAAATTCAACTTCTTATCTCCAAAAAGGAGGAGAAAAAAAATAAAATAAAAACTGCAGCAGAGGTTTCCCCCCTTTCATCGATTGCCTAGACACATTCCATTTTATTCACCTTGATTCACCGTCTCCTCTCCAGGTTGCGTCGCTACCTATCTGGTCTACCTACCTACATATTTGTCTGTCTCGGTTTGCAGGCATGAGGCTTTTCGGAGAATACAGAGAGCGTGGCAGATGTCTTCATGTGGTTCTGATGCAGTGGTTTTCTCTAGTAGGGTGGCAAGGACCTTAAAAAACAAACCTTCTTCTTTAGTTTTACAGTAAAGTGGAACTTCAACATCTGAGTCACAAAGTGTCATTCGAGTGCAAAAAAATCACCTAATCCTTCCATTTACACAGAGATTTAGAGATTCAAGTGTGGCCAATTAAAAGAGCACTGACAATACGAACAAAAAAAAAAAAAAAACGGTAAAACCACATGGAGGTTGGGTTGCGAGACTTGCCATAGGGTGCTTTCCAGTGTGGTGAAGGGTGTGAGGGTACACAATCACGCACACACGCCACTTATTTTGCTGGTCCAAGTACACCCAGTGTACCACAGTTCATGCCAACTTGAATTTCACTCGCATTTAAAGCAGCTGCAGTGACGTGAAAGTGCCATTCAAGAGCTCTAGAGTGCAGCAGTCGGGTTCCGCAAGTAAAATCCCTTTCATTTTCTCCCCTTCACAACAGATGTCAGAGATTAAGCAACAATATATGCTTCTATAGAATGTGATTTTAAATTCAAAGTCTAGCATAGAACTACCTACAATCCTAAAGAGACCACCTGTCACTATAAATAAGCTCAGCATCCAACTCCCGTTCCCATGAAGCATTGCACATGACAATTAATCCAGACGTCCTATTAGACACTCGTGTACTTAAACGGCTCCCATTAAATTCCAAATGCATTGCGTTTTATACTTTTAAATAATTTAAAGGACAGTATAGGAACAACTGGACATATTTTACAGCAGGTTTTGATTCAAATACAACTTGCAATGCTTCATGAGATTGTATTTTTTCATAAAAAGACTAAACTATAAAAGAACAGTCAAAAATCAGAAAACGGCTTCAAATCAAGGTCCAACGTTGGGATTCATCTCAGAGCTGGTCGGTTTGGCTTACGTCTTAGAACTTTCAGTTTTTTTTTAATCCCCATGAAGAAAATGAATGGGTAAAAAAATACTTCCGCAACAAAGGCAGCTGAAAAAGTGCCCCACTGCTGCGCTCCATTGCCACAGGACTATCGCCCAAATGAACAGGAAATCCTGGCATTACCAATAAAGCACAGGAACATCAGGAAGCCTCCCTCAGCCACGGACTTGTTAAATAATTACATCCCTCTCCAAGAGCTCTACAACTCTTTACAAATAAAATGTTTTCATTTTTGGACAAAATTATGCTTAAAACAGCTGCTTTCGACAAAAACACTGAAAAGCTAAGTGTGCAAAAGTGAGAATAATTAAATATGAACAGGAAAGACTTGAACCTGGCAACAAACTCAAGGTAAGTGGTTAGAACAAAACTCATTTCAGAGACTCTGAGTCATTACACAACAGGCCATAAATGTTTAATAAAGTCATTCTATTCTGCACCTATAGGCATACACTTAACAGAATCAAGTCTTGACATGCAACTCGCTTTGAGAAGCTTAAAGACAATTATATTCGAACTCATTGTTCTGACTCCATACTGAAGCATTACTGCACAAGACACTGAACAACTTTTGTTGAACAGCATTAATTATTCTTAATCCTAAATACGTTTAAAAGGGCTGTGCGGAGCAAGATCATGTTTTCTTACAGCACATTTATGTACTAACACGCCAGATGAAGAAAACGATTAGAGCGTCCCTAGGCTCCACACTTGAAAGCGCTTTTATGAGCCCCACCCAGATGAAGACAGAGATACAGCGCTGTCATGCTCTTCCAAACATTGCAAGGCAGCTTTATATTCGTATAGACAGGTAAAATATGAGGCCTGTCATGACAGGGGAACACACATACCACCGTTATACGTGCTCACACACAAGTACATATTTAGTAATTCTCTGCACGTTTATGTTTTGGTGTTCTTACTGCCAGGCAATCACATTATCAACGATACAAACAGTCCCGGTTACTAAAAAACACACAGCAATGACTAGAAAAACACAAAATGCCCTGCCAATAAGGATATTAAATTCCTAAGGACGCAAATAACTCGCATGGTAAAAATGTCAGATGCCATTATAAAGTACAACTACATCTGTGGATGAGCAACTCTGAGTCCTGCAAAACTGTTTGCTCATTAACAGTAAGGGATGAAGGTGTTTCCAAGTACAAATATTGAGAAATTGCTGGATAATCCTTGATTGCAACATCTAAGAGGATGTTTATTTATGCCCTCTGGGCACTGTTGGGAAACTCTCCCATTAAGAACAAAACCCTATAGCCACTGGGTCGTGCCACTGCTGATGAAAGCATGGGCTTCCTGTAGAGAACAAATTATACTAAAACACTAAAACACTAAAAGGCAGAATAGTCTACCGGGACTGAAAACCTTGGAGTTCAAAAGCCATTTTAAATTTGGAAATTGGCAAAAACCTTTTAGGGATTTTGAATAAATGCCAAATTATTAAAATGGAGGAAAATTAAGTTAAACTAAAGAAACTGCACTATTTCTAGAACATGAATCAAAGATGCAAATTTGTAATACTAAACATGTGACTTTCAGTAGTCCTTGCTCCACTGAAACTCAAAACAAGCAGAAAAACACAAAATCCACAGGTTTGTGTAAAACTATAACACTCGGGTGCCGTCATTAAATCCAAAAGGGATATTTTATGGGATATTTCATTATATGATTATTTTACTTTACAATAACCCAGCTTTTCTCTAAATTTGCTGAGCAATTTGTGTTGTAATAAAGTGGAAATGCTAAAATGCAATCTTGCACGAATGAACTTCAATTAGAAGTAGAAAAGTGAAAATGTTGATATTCTGTTTATTACAAGCAAAACTTATAGTAGCTCGTTACTGGAAAAACACCGAAAGCCCTCATTTTAAACAACGGCTACAAGAATTGTCTCATTGTTGGCTTTAGAAAAACTGACATATATTGTTAAAAGAAAACCTGAAAAGTGTGGAAACCCTTTATAGAAAGTTTAAAGGAAGCTGATCCAAATCTATTTTCTGGGTAACTTGGCTTAACATTTATCACCTTAGGATATCAATGTACCATTGTTTTGATATCTAAGTGTTTATGTATATGTACATTTATTTATTTATTTATTTAAATGCTCCCACCCCCCCTTTTTTCCTTTTTTCTTTTCTCAGATTCTTTTATTATTTTCTCTTTTCATGTTAAAGTTCATAAAATCAATAAAGACAGTGTTGAAAAAAAAAAAAAAAAAAACACCAACCGAACTTATAAAAAAAATAAATAAATAAATAAAAAAAGAGGCTGTATCTGCTGGGTGAAACTACACGCAAACACACTTCAAAATCTAATTCTGTATCAAACGAATTCAAAGAACTGATGACCCAATACAGATTAACTCTGCAGCGCTAGTGCCTGAAATAAGCCATAAACTGGAGGGCGTGTCACTGTGTTAGTCATCAATCAATCACAACCAGCGCTGAATGAAGGAACCGTGTCTCAACATCTCTAACAAGCAATGTTGTGCAACATGTTCTAATTCCTTCGTTAAAACGTTGACACCCAAACAACCATCTTAAATTTTGATGAAGACAGCTGTGCTCCTCATGAGAGGAAGGCGTGTCTTGGATCGATTTTTCTACTTTGCGCCACCGGTAAACACCATGTTCAATGATTCACTGTTCACTGAATTAAAATTAGAGACACTGACAGAAAAAAAAAATAAAATAATAATAATAATAATAATAATAATAATAATAATAATAATAATAATAATAATATTAAAACCTCTAGCGGAGGAAGAGACAATTCCCATTAGGAGCAACAGCACAGTTTTGCACCCTTTTCGCCCTAGAGCATCAATATTTAACAACAACAAGTTTTGGTGCACTGATTCAGTTTTGCCTCATTCAGCACTCAAACTAGGGTTAAACCACCCTAAACTACTCGCCACGATGTCTGCTGTTGCTTTACGACATTCGGGGCTGGACTTACAACAGTTGAATGGAGCGCCTGTGGTTCCTCACTTCTTTGTCAGATTCTCAGTTGCAAAGACGATTAAAGCAACATATATTCACAACCATCTGCGTGAGCAACAAGTTACAAAAAGTCCACAAAACACGTGCAACTTGTAGCAATGCTACAACTGTGCACAAGACAATCCGTGGCCACAGAGGCCATTATTTCCATCATTCTTTCCCGTTATTTTGTGGCCTGCCTGAAATTTCATGCCCTGTTTGTTACACAAATCTCGGGTGGCACAAACAGAGGACTACATTCCAAAAACACACTGATTATAACTTTAATACTATATTGAATAAGGTGGAACGATTAAAATCAGAACATACCTATAGACACCAGCTTGATGTTTTCCCTGTCGAGGAACTCCAGAGCCACGGAGACGTTCTCCAGCTGCATCTGTCTGAACGTGGGGCGCTGGTTGTACTTGCGGAACATCTTCTTCTGGCTGAGCACCTCCAGAAGCGCGATCAGCCGGAGCCCATCGCTCAGGTCCGTCTGCAGGTTCGCTATGCGCTTATTGACACATTTCAGATGCTCGTTGCACCAACGCGTGAATGTGTTCTGCTGGATCTTCTTCCATGGCGCGTCCTCGGCGAGATCTTTCTCTGTAGCGGGCATGTCTGCGTCCTTGTCCGGGGAGAGAGAAGCGTTGGATAGGGGAGCGGCGGCGGCGCTCGACTGGTGGGGGCGTGTGTGTTGACTCATTTTTATCGACTCGGGTCTCCTGCACTAATTCGCTGTCTCGCTTTTTGGGTGGAGTCTTGTGGAATTGTACAATTTGTGTGCTCTTCTTTCCAAAGTTATGTGACTGGAAGGGAAAACAGAGATTTGACTGAAATCAGGCTAAAATACACATGCGTTTAATTACAGTTGTGTTTCTCAAGTACGTGGACATTTTTAAACATTTGTTCTGTAAAACTTGTTCAGTTTTTAAGAAGTTGCTGAATGAAAGTATGTCATTGTGTCATTCATTTAATCGTTTTATCTGTACGTTCGACAAACAGCTCACATGATGCAGCATTCACGGGATATTACGCAATGTCTAGTGTGCATGTTGCGTTTGCATGAAAAAAATGACACGAAACATCGTACAAAATCAGTATTCCAAGTATACCTCATCTGAGGTGAAAAAGTGATTTCAGTTAAATAATTTGTGTTACACAACATTGAAAGCGCTGTTAATCTACTGTTTTGTCATATGTTTAAAAAATATTAATACTTAAATGGTGTTTCACTTTATGCATTTATCAGCACTAAGGGGTAATCTAAGCAAATGTTCTACTTTGCCATTTTCATGTGTTGACGTATTACCACCAATTATCAACTTATGAACTGGTGTTGAATAAGGTATCCAAACAGCTTAAAGTGCAAATTCACATTAGATGAGTAAGAAAGTTGAAAATATGTCTAAAGAGGTGTTTGAATACCCAAGGTGTGCATATACAAATCTTGGCAGGAACTTCATCCTCTCCAAGCCACAAAACAGAACAATTTAGAACTGCATTAATCCCACATTTGACTAAATAAGGCAAATGAGCCAAAACAGTATGTGAGGACGCAGTCCAAAAAGAATGTTTCCCTTCAGAGCTTTTTTTCAGCGTTTGTCTCTCCAGGAGAATCTGTGGAATGCCCTTCATGTAATGAGCCACCGATGCCCCCCGACCCCCTCTCCAATTCCCCGCCCCCATCATAAAACTTGTACATAACCACATAACTCTGCCCTCATTCTCTGTCTCATTCAAATTTAGGCTCAGGCAAGGCCTGGTATTTCTGAGAGAGCATTAGATAAGACTCAGACTAGGCATTAAGCTTTTTATTACAGTCTCACAACTTATGAAATCGATAAGTTTAAATCACGTCACACTCAAAGCCCCCAACTTCATTCATAACTTGGTATTCATTGTCCTTGTGTAACTTTCTGTCTCATTGGTTTATTTCCAGTCAACAAATCATCAATGTCCTATTGTTCTCAAATCCCATGTGATATTATAATGTCTACAATGCAGTCTAACTGTAAATAGGCCAGTTGCTCAGAAACAAAGGAAGAACAAACAAGTCAGGCATTCAGAACAAGGCACTACCGCAGCCATATTGTAATTTGGCGTCACCTGCAGGAAATATGAAGTACGACAGTCTGATTTTTTGTTTCTAGTATCCTAACAGGTCCACCCACAACACTTACTGATGGTAAAAATACATCATCATTTAAAATCTGGCTTATAATTTGATTTTCAATCATGAATGTTAAATGTAAAAACGTAGTTTTATGTATAATGTTAACACAAACTACATATCTGAAGTTTTTTTTATTAGTTTAAAAACAGAAATATGTCTAAACAAGCAGGATTTTGTAACATTTTCTAGTGCACTTTTAACGGACCCACAAATATTGCACAAAATGGGACTGTATAGTTTTCTAAAATACTCTAATATGTAATAGACAAATAAGGTAATATTATGAGTCACATAGCTGAAAAGCACACTGTGTTACACTCCCCAGTCTCCCTTATGACAGAAAACTGTTAACTCCCAGCTGTTGACAATAGCGAACTTATCTGAAGGAAACCCTAATCATAATAATCATAATGTAATTTCATACATTTCATTAACATGCTTTCAGTGTAGTGAGTTCAGCCAAGATACATGTATCCATTTAACCTTAGTTAAATCATTAAAACATTAGGTTCATTTGAGGACAAAAAATGTTCAAAATAGTGAAGTGAAGATGGCACAGGATGGCACGATTCAGCCATGCTTAAAATAGTGGTTAACCCACATGCTGGCTGTCAGCCGCAAACACTGATGTGCATCTCATCTGCACCAGTGAAAAACACAGATTACACACTGAGGGAGAGAATGGCACTATGGGTATTTTTGTAAAGGTGTTTTACTCGTGTGTCAACAGGATGTGGCTTTTACTGCTGCATGTGCACATGGAAACCAAACAGAAAAATATAAACAGCAAAGTTGTTTTAGTGCTGTCAAATCGATTAATCATGATTAATCGCATGCAAAATAAAAGTTTGTTTACATAACCTATTTGTGTGTACTGAGTATATTTACTCACTTTATATTTATATAGAAATACACACGTACATGTATATATTTAAGAAATACACGTAATATATATTTATATATAATATAAATCACATGTAAATATGAATACATATATGCATCTAAATACTTATTAAACATATATATGTACGTTCGTGTGTATTTATATATACACAGCACACGCACATATATCATGTAAACGCAGACTTTTATTTTGGATGCGATTAATCGATTTGACAGCGCTATTTTAAATGCAAATGATTATAACACTGCAAGTGAAAGGGGCTAGTTGTCACATTTTTTACTTAAGCGAATACTCCTCAGAGCAGGTTTACATCTGACAGTGAATATAAGTAAATAGCCTTGGATACTAAAAAATAAAAAAAAATCTATTGAACATTTCAATCACTGATGCCCAGGAAAAAAAGAGTAGACTTACTAAAAGCAGCTTCACACTTTATGGACCTTGCTAAATTTAAATTCTTCCACTCACACATTTATTTAAAATAAACTACTATATTTACACAAATACAATCCAACGTTTCAAATGAACAAATGAAATATGCTTTCATTCATAGCTGGCTCGAATGTACGCCAGTGTGGTTTTATTGTGCTCACTTATTTAACCAACATCTATAGCAAAAATATAATGATACTGTAATTTTATTTTGGAGGACATAATTCACCAAAATAACCCCAGTTTGAACTTTGTGCTTGAAACCAACGTACAAAACGACTGCTGGAGAAAACACATCTGTATAACCAGACTTTTGACTCAAAACATTATAGCGACTCTGAGATATAGCTCTTGTATCGCCTATAAAGGAAGAAAAATGCGTGTTTTACTGTAAAACCTAATGTTTTATGTACATCAGCACGAGCCTTGCTGTCTCACGACTGCACGACTGTCATCCAGGTGAGGTCGCGATGTTTCTTGCAAGATTCTCCTTGAGCATGGGGGGGCGCGCGCAACTCTCACTTCAAAGGATGAAGAGCGCGCAGACCTTTCCATATTTTCCCTTATTTGGTGAGGAGGCCTTAATTAGATTACGAGAGTGATGCGCCAGAACTTCTAAAGAGCATTAATTTTATACACTTTTTGTAAATGACATGCGTTAATAATTTGAAATCAATAGTAAGGTTTGGATTTGCATTTACAGAGCCTACAAAGCCTTTCATATAAATTAATTTTTAATTATCATTAGCTTGTTTCGTAGCAGTCTCCCTATTCAATATTGTATAGGTACGCCCTCATGTCGTTAAGCATGCAGGGCACTTATAAGTACGCAGAATATGATATCCAGTCATTCAGCACAATTACGGACACTACGCTGCATGCGAAACACCCATCCCGCTACAAGCAACATTTACGGAAAATGCAAGACGTTTGGTGGTTAAAGTCTGCGTCAGTGATTTTTTTTTTTTTTTTGGTTTTTTAAAGCGAACTTAAATTTGACGCAAAACCGGCTCAAAAGCACTTCATGCAAGACAAAACATGCCTCGCAGCAGTGAATAGAGGTTTCAAAACTTACATTTTGATGCTTGTCTTGAAGTAATTCTCGTTGCTGTATCCCTTCGGAGTCTGCGTGTGGCACAGGCAGCAGAGAGTGAACTTCACTGTACCACAGTGCAGAAATCTCACTGTACGACCCTCCCGGACCGGACGAGTGTCCCTGGAGGAAAAAGCTTGCTAGCTGAGCTCGAGAAAAAACCACTAGTGACACCCCTTAGTCGTTTCTGCCTCCTTCTGTCCTCTCTGGTCTTAATGCGAGAACCTTAATTGGTAAAGTATCAAAGAGGGGGGTTACTCTTCTGCTCGAGCTGACGTGATACCGGCGGCCGCGCCTTCAGATTGTAAAGGTATGATGTCACCCTGTTCAGAGCGCCTGTATCTGCTCCATCTGCCTGATGCCTGAACACTGTTGCTGCTGCTCAACAAAGAGCTTCGGCTGGCTGTTTAACACAAACAGTTACGGTGCAAGTCCAGAAGTAATGATATCCATTTCATTTTGAACTTCCATTGTTCACACAACATGCTTTTCCCTCAAGACACGCTGGAATTTATTCAACCATTATAAAGCACAGGGTAAATAAACTACCGGTCAAATGTTTTTGAACAGTAAGACTTTTAATGTTTTTTTTTTTAAAAAAGTCTCTTCTGCTCACCAAGCCTGCGTTTATTTGTTCCAAAATACAGCGAAGGCAGTACAATTTTATATATTTATAATATTGTTACTATTTAAAGTGTGTTTTCTATTTGAGTATATTTTAAAATGTAATTTATTCCTGTGATCAAAACTACAGTTTTAGCATCATTACTCCAGACTTCAGTGTCCAAATCTTTGGAAAAATTCTAATATGCTGATTTGCGGTTCAAGAAACATTTTTTTATTATTATTATCAATATTTAAAACAGCTGAGTACATTTTTTCAGGATTCTTTGATGAATAAAAAGATTTAAAGATCGCATTTATCTAAAATAAAAAGCTTTTGTGACATTAATACACTATACCATTCAAAAGCTTGGAGTCATTATAATCTGTTTTGAAAGAAATTATAGAAATGTTTAGTTTTATTTAGCAAAGATGCTTTAAATTGATCAAAAGTGATGATAAAGACTTGTATATCCTTTGGAAATCATTCTAATATGCTGATTTGATGTTCAAGAAACATTTTCTTGTTATTATTATCAGTATTTAAAACAGTTTAGTACATTTTTCTGGATTCTTTGATGAATAAAAAGATTCAAAGATCAGCATTTATTTGAAATTATTACTTTTTTAGCAAGGATGCTTTACTTGATCAAAAGTGATGATAAAGACATTTATAATGTTACAAAAGATTCTTTTTCAGATAAATGCTGTTCTTCTGAACTTTCTATTCATGAAAGAAACCTGAAAAAATTAACTCAGCAAATCTAAATATTAGCATGATTGATAATGATGATAAAAAAATCAGCTTCGAATTCACAGGATTAAATTACATTTGTTCAATATATTCAAATAGAAAGCAGTTATTTTAAATAGTAAAAATGTTTCAAAATTTGACTGTTTTTGCTGTACTTTAGATCAAATAAATGCAGGCTTGGTGAGTAGAAGAGACGTCATTAAAAAACATTACAAATCTTACTGTTCAAAAACTTTTGACTGGTAGTGTATGTCATAAGGGTCACATTGAAAAACAACTTGAAGTGACCCCAATTAATAAATAAGCCCACTGATGTAAATCGTATGAATTTCTGTGTACATTTTAGGTTTAAGGGTCAGGTTACTGAATGTCTGAGATGTTCTCACTATTATAGTTAAGCCAAGTATTTTGAAATGCAGTCTAAGGATATTATTTCACATACTTCTGGGACAAATTTTGCATTTGCTACAAAAATGATTGGCTGCTGAAGAGAGGCAAGACTATAAGTGTGTCACTTTGTAATAATTAAAGACTCAGAGTTTGCTGTTTAAAACATTACTTTATTTCAGCTAGCCTTTTAATGGCCCAGTATGGGCCTGTGTATGTGACTCCGTAACCCTCTTGGTACCAATAAAACCTGGCGTAGACAGCCAGTCTCCCTTGGGTAACTGTCTTTGACTGCAAACATTCCCAGTACTTCGTTCCTTAGAGGGAAAGAGAAGGGACCAGCTGTAACTGCCCAATTTATCAAAGAATCCTGGGGTGGGATGACATCACATTGCCCCCACCACACCTTTAACTAAATCCAGCGGTCTGAAACCAGGTATCATTTGCGCCATATGGGATTTGACGCTGGTATTTTGTTCTTACCCTTCCTATCTCTTGTATACAGAAATAAATTCATGGCAAAATTAATGTTTGAAAATGCAAACTACTGGCACAATCCAGCAAAAAAAATACATTTTGGTGACTTATCTAACATGCTTAACATGTATGTATATTGCTGTTGGAGGAAATCTCATCGTATGTCTGTGTTTTTTCTTGCCCACATTCCCTAGAGTGTGATCAAGTCAACCTAGATCAAGACAAGACAGGCAGAGATCTTCTGGCAGCAACAGAAAGGCAAAAAGATATCAGTGGAGAGTAAATGAAAATAGCCACATGCAAAGAAAAGGTGTCAACAAGGCCAGGAATTTAAGAGGGTACAGTCCAAAATCTTTCATCGGATGCCTCATACTAACAAAACGTCCCAGGTAGGATAAAAAAAGTCTGTTTTTTGTGTAGACCTGCTTTTGTGTGTTTCGTCAAGGAACACATAGAAACAGGCACAGAGAAACTGAGAAACTTGTGTCCAGTCTAGAGTTTGCTAACTAGAACCAGTTTAAAGATGGCTACTCACCAGAGTCCTAAATCTCCAAATATCAGATAAAATAAACAAATTGCACAAATATAAATATCGCAATGCACAACAAATGTTCACTATGCGCACAAGAGGCAGTAGTAATCTCATTCAGCGGACTGTGAAAACCAGGAAAAATGATGTCATTGCTAGAAATTGAGCCTATATATGGGCTAATAAAATATTACGCTCAGTTTTATTGACAGTAAACACAGAATTAGTACAGTAGCAGGCAAAGAGATCAAGGGGGAGCAAAGAAAAAAGGAAAAACGAGAGACATGTAGGGAGAGAAAACTGTTTGAAGCTCTTACATTTTCCCATTGTAATCCCAAGAATTCTTTGTCTACATTCCTTTTATCTTTTACTGGTTTAGAAAAAGAAGTCAATTTATTCTCAACGATAAGACAGAAAGAATGAGACAGAACAACATTTTTGTCCAAAGCGAGACTTGCACTAAGCATTGGAGATCACTTTTGCATGTTAGATAGAAGCCAGAGCAACATTTTGAACAGTTTAAATTTACGGAGCATCCGCCTAATTATGTTTTATGAAGTACGGCAACAAAATAGCAGCACGTTTGACAAGGCAATAATGTTTATCAAGAGCTGGCCAAGTTAAATAGCAAGTACATGTGCTTTGATCACACTATAGAGAGAAAAAGAAGGACAGAAAGATTGAGAGAGAGGGGCCTGTTGTGACCCATCCGTTTCTGGGTGTAATTCTTGAACACAGGAAGCTGTAGTGACAGATACGGCATGTTTTCCACAGGAACGTGTGGCTCTGTGGAAGGATGGATATAATCATTGGAGGGCAGAGAGTCCTGTTGTTAACTGCATTAGCTGAAAAACAAGAATGAGAGCCCAGCTGTGATTCACCACCATTCTGACACAGGCAAAAGCAAACCAAATACCAATAACATTTAGTTTTGCCAGAGGATGTGAGGTAAATTTGTGCTTCACAAATTTACTTTGTGAGCATAATCCTGTTCAAGTTAACTTTTTTTCATAATAGAATTACATCTCATACATCAAGCTCAGTAATGCCCACACCCAGTACAGATCCCATCCATCTGAATCAGTACATGAACTGAGACATCCAATCAAAACAAAAGTGTTTTTTAAAAAGAGCAAGCTCTCTTGTTTTTCTCTTCTTTATCTTTGTGTTTTCATAGGTTGATGCTGACAGCCTTCAAGGACTGTGCTGAGAGGTTCAAATCATATCAACACTGTATCTACAGCCACCAACAGACAGAATAACAAATGATTCTTCTAAAAGACTATGAAGATTGTGCATTTCACAAATAGAGACATTCTAATCTACAGAGGTCACAGTTAGGCTGTGTTATCTCTGCAAGCATTAGTGCTAAATTCTGATTTATTTTTCAGATATGATTTGGAAAATTCTGTCATTAATTACCCACCGTTGTGTCGTTCCAAAACCGCAAGACCTTTGTTCATCTTCAGAACGCAAATTAAGATATTTTTGATGAAACCCAAGAGCTTTCTGACCCTGCATAGACAGCAATGCAACTGACATGTTCAAGGCCCAGAAAGGTAATAAGGACATTGTTAAAATAGTCCATCCAGGGACAGAAAGCTTTCGGATGTGGGCACTATCAACTGATCACAGTCCTGATCAAGATGACAAGAAGTGAACTGTTATATGGAAGTAAACATGGAGGACATTGAAGTACAGTGGCATGCAAAAGTTTGGGAACCCCTTTGCAGAATCTGTGAAAATGTGAATAGTTTTAACAAAATAAGAGAGATCATACAAAATGCATGTTGTTTTTTATTTAGTACTGTTCTGAGTAAGATATTTTACATAAAAGATGTTTACGTATAGTCCTGTTTTGAATAGTTAAACTGAGCACTGTTCTTCAGAAGAATCCTCCAGGTCCTGCAGATTCTTCAGTTTTCCAGCATCTTTTGCATATCTGAACCCTTTCCAGCAGTGACTGCATAATTTTGAGATCCATCTTTTCACACTCAGGACAACTGAGGGACTCAAACACAACTATTAAAAAAGGTTCAAACATTCACTGATGTTTCAGAAGGAAACATGATGCATATGCATTCAGATCATCTACAAATTCCAAAAGTTTTCACCTTAATTGTCCTCAGTGTGAAAAGACGAATCTCAAACTCATACAGTCACTGCTGGAAAACTGAAAAATCTGCAGGACCTGGAGGATGCTTCTGAAGAACAGTGCTCAGTTTAACTGTTCAGAACAAACAAGGGACTCATGAACAACCATCACAAACCAAAAAAACAGTTGTAGATCATCCAGGTAGCCACACACAGTATTAAGAACCAAGGGTTTCCAAACTTGCAGGGGGTTATTTTAATAATTACAGCTATTTTTTTGTCTTGTGGACTATATGTAAACATCTTTTATGTAAAATATCTTATACTCAGAACAGTACTACATAAAAAATAACATGCATTTTGTACAATCTCGCTTATGTTGTTAAAAAATTTCACATTTTCACAGATTCAGCAAGGGGTTCCCAAACGTTCGCATGCCACTGTAAGCATTTACATGTTCGTTTATAATGTGTTGTGGCATGGAAGCCAGCGAATTTGTAAGCAGGCAATAAGGAGGATGAATATTAGGAAAAAGAGAGCAAAGTTTTTTAATGTTTAGCTTGTCACTGTAATACTTACGAGTTCAACACCTCTCCACCAATAAGGGGAGAGTGGGGTAAGTTGAGCCAGTGGGTAAGTTGACCCACCCCCTGTATTTTGGCAACTGTACACTTTTATTGTCATGTGACCATGTATTTTGGAATCACACAGCATTTCTGCCAGACTGTAAAATGGAGAAACACATGGGAGGAATGGAAGGCACACATTTACTGTTAAAACTGTTAAGTAAAAGAGACGTCACGGCTGTTACATCAAAACAAATTTATCCAGGTCTAAAAATATTTATGATGCATATAGGTGATTTGGCGACATATAAAACAATGCAAATCAATTAGCTAAATATTAGCTAGCTATTAGTCAGCTGTGGGGCAAAGTGAGCCAAATCCTGTGGGGTAAGTTGAGCCAGCACTTTAACTTACGCCACTATAAGGTGCTGAAGTTTAGTTAAATCTCTGAAGTTTAAAATGGTATTTTAATGTGATATTACACAACTGGTTTAGTTTATCATATATAGATAATATTTTTTTGTTTATTTGATAGGAACAGTGTACAAGTGCACCAAATCCTTCTCTGAGAACCAGAAAATGCTTTTTTTAACATTATAATTAGATATAGCTTTCCACCTGTAGTCCC
>JAHKKF010506503.1:0-15202 GCA_019740295.1 Labeo calbasu
AAAAATGTATGACGTTTAATAAAAAATATAGTTTAATACAACAGTTTTTCATTAGTAATATAATTTGGTATGGTATAATTGAATTTTTTTAATAAATTTTATATATATATTCATTATTATGAGGTTTAAACTAAACTGAAATTTAGATGTTTATTAGTAGATTTATTTTCATTAATATGTATTATAATAATAATAATAATAATAATATTACTATTATTGTATTTAAAAATGTATCACATTGTTTTAATTAATCAACTGATGAAATAATAATAAAATAAAAAAATTCTAAAGTTTTTATAAAAAATGTATAGTTTACTAAAAAATGATATAGTTTGAATATGTATTATTTTATATTTATTTAGCAATTTATGAAATTGTTTTAATAAATTAACTGACAAATTAATAGTAATAAATAAACTAATTTATGACAAATATTTAACATTTGAAAAAATATTAATTATAAAAAAATCCTTTTTTTTATTGAATTTCTAGCTACATTTTGTGATAAGGGTGTGTGTGTGTCTGTGTGTATATTTATTGTTTACTTTCCACTTCTATCATTTATACCGAAACAAACAAAGCCTTGCTCCAGTGCCCTTGATAGAAGACAGACAGATAAACTGAAGCAGTCTGAGGAGATTTGCTGTAGACTTGTGTAAGGAATTATCTGTTACTTTAACCCTGACTGCTACAAGTCAGTTTCTCTGTGCGTTTCCTCCATCTGCCAAAGGTCTGAGCTCAAACAATGACACTGCTGTGAATCGATGTGTCTTCAGGGTGCTGAAGGAAGCGTGAGGAGGTGAAGAGGAGAATGAGAGGGAGGCACTGGCTCAAGTCAGCGCTCTCTGATTTTCTGCTGGGTTATTGATTTTTTTTAGGCCTCTCTCGTTCTCTTTATCTCCCTCTCTCTCTTTTCTTGGCCTCTCGCTCGGACCAGTCAGATTCAGATGAGTCCCGTCCCAGCGGAGCGGCTCCGAGCATCGGCGCAGCTTATTTTCCTCCCTCGTCTCCTCATTCCTCAGCTATGCTCTGTATTCAAAACGCTGAGATTTCTCCTGGGGGCTTGGAACAAGGAATATACTGTTACAGGCGAGGAGAAGGAAGAAAAAGAGCGAGCCGGTGTTACTAGATACCAGTGAAATCAAATCTATTTGACTTGCCCCTGAGCAACGTTCATTTTCCAAAACCGCTGGACTGACGACGTGGAATGTAGCGGCTCCGAAATGTAACATTCTGTCTTCCTGATTGAGTCGGTTTCTGTGTGTTAGACACAACAGCAGCTCGGAGATAAGAGCTTCTGTTTGCTCCTCCAGCATCTCTGAAGAGTTAATCAGTAATCTCACTCTCCTTATGAGCAAAACATAGTGACATCATCTCACAGGAGCGCTTGCTTTTTCATAGCTAATGGAGATCTCATTTGTGAAATGAGATCACCTGTTTTTTGTTTTTTGTTTCTCCTTATTTTGTTATTTCGTTTTCATTTTAGAAATTTTGTTAACATATTAGTATATTTGTCTTGTTATATATATATATAATTATTATTATTATTATTATTGTTTTTCAGTTTTAGTTATTAGTTCATACATGAACACAAGAAATGTTTTCTTAAAACAAAAAAAAAACAAAAAATTAAAATGGAAACAAAATGTACAAATACAAAATAATAATTGTAACAATAAACATAAAAATAAATACATTTATAGCTAATGGGGATCTCATTTGTTATTTTATTTGTTTATTACTTATTTCATTATAATTTTGGTTAACATTTTTGTCTTTTGTTTTTGTCATATTTTTAATTAGGTATGTTTTAAGTCTTTATAGTATTTTTTTTTGTCAATTTTATTTATTATTTATTATTTATTTAACTTTAGTTTTAAGGAAACAAAAAATGTTTCCTTTACAACTAGCTGAAAGTTTTTTTAATATTATTTCTAGTTAATGTTCATAAATTTGATTTATTTTATAGAAGAGTTATTATAGTTAACTAAAACTAAAATTAAAAGCGTAAAAATCATTACTTTAAATAAAATAACAACAGAACAGAAAAAAAATATGTAATTCACTTATTTCAATTAGTTATATATATATATATATATATATATATATATGTATACACACAATGTGTATATATAGAGAGTATACTATAAATATACAAAAATGACAGCAAAATTACTAAAAATTTAACTAAAATTAAAATGAAAACTATGTAAAAAATAAAATAAATAATAATTGTAAAAATCTAATGATCTCATTTGTTATTTTATTTGTTTATTTTCATTTTTGTAATTTTGTCTTATGTTTTTGTCATTTTTTATTTAGGTATGTTTTAAGTCTTTATAGTTTTTTTTTTAAGCATTTTTATTTATATAAACGAAAAATGTTTCCTTCACAACTAGCTGAAAGGTTTTTTTTTTTGTTTCCAGTTAATGTTTATACATTTTATGTATTTTATAGCAGAGTTATTATAGTAAACTAAAACTAAAAGCATAAAATACTTGAAATAAAATAAACTAACTGAAATAAAATATAAAAATGTATTATTGTTAATTATTAATTATTTCAACTAGTTTTTTCACAATTTAATTTAGTTTAACTTGATGTAAGAAAATAGAATTAAAACCAAAAATTCTAAACTACACACATACACACAATATATATATTTAGTTTTAGTTATTAAAGTTTGTAACAGAGTGCAGTTTCAAACTTTGTTGAGATTGTTCATGTCTTGCTCATGTCATGTCAAAACTGTATGACTTTCTTCAGTGAAACACGATAGAGTAGGTATTTTCAAAAGAACGAAAGTCACACATGTTTGAAACAATATAAAGGTTAGTAAATACTGACAGCTTTTTAAATTTTGGATAGCCTGTGCCTTTAAGACTTAAGAAAAAGTCTCCAATTGTTCTTCTTGTAATCTCATGCATATATTTCTATTGTAATTTTGGTTTCCTTTGGGATTGTGCTTGTGAAATACAGTGAAATTGTCTTCATGATGAAATCGAGTGTAGTTTGTTACAGTCAAGAGCAAACATGACTGAAAACTCTCAGTACTCCCTCATAAACCTCCAGATCACAGATGTCGTAAGTTAACATCCCCTTCAGCACTTCAAAGAGACCTTTACGTATGTGTGTGTGTGAACAAGAAGACAATAAGGGACAGTAAAAACAAGGGCCATCTCAGATAAACAAAAAAGAGAGAGTAGACAGAGGATCATAAATGTGGTTTTGTTTACTCAGGTATTGTGGCAGATGAAAAGCTTTTCAATAACATCAGTTTGTGAATATGTTTGCCTGTTTGTGGAGGTCAGGTTTAGCCTGCATTGTGGTGAAATGTTCCCACAGGAGTAGTAAAACCTGAAATCACCTACAAAGTAGAGCATACTAACAGTTCCCATGAGGTAAATGACTTAATAAACATACTAAATAATGTCTGTGGAAACAATATAAGCTAATGGAATGTCCCAATCACAATAATGTTTATTGGGTCACACTTTGATATAGTTGTATACTTTAGTAATTAATGCAATAGTTAATAAGAGGGACATATAAGGCTGTGACGATTTCTTGATTCAGGTCGAGTACTCAGTTTTTTCTGTTGCATTTTACCCGTGTGGAGTAACCGGCAAAATACCGGAAGTGGCGCATTCCATGGACGAGAATACATGAAACGCATTATTAGACTGTTTTCCACGGCTGCATGATATATTAAACCCATTTAAAATGATAATAAAGCATAATTGTGAATTTACAAACGATACAATTAACTTAAATAAATATATGCGATGCAGGTTTCAAATATGCGCTTTATTTACATGTGTGTAGTTTACGTACGTGCGTCTCACAGCGGCTGCGTTTACAGTAATGCTTCTCCATATGAACTGTTATCATTTACATGTGTAGAGCGTCTCAAACTCCATCTCTGGACATTGTTGTGAGTTTGGGTTTATTATAACGATTATGTGGGAACGCAACGTGCGCCATTTCATCAAATTTTTAAGGTAAACCATTTATAAACCTTTCTCAAAATGCTAACTGTAATCGCGATTTCAAAATAAAAGCTCAAACCCTCAATATGAGTTTACATATTCAAGAAATAACAGTGGCTGTAGCATTTCTGTCATAAAGAAATGGCTAGATATTAATATTAAGTGGATATTTGACTAAAATGTTGTTTAGTCAGTTTTAAACAAGGGTTAGATCCAGCAGTAAAGTGTAAAAACAATCATTAGGCTTTTGGCGCCCTCTGCAGTCATTTGTTATAATGTGTAATGTACTTTAGCTCTGTTGTTTATAATATTTTATGTATTTTAACAGTTTTGTCAGAAAAACCATATGGAATAATTACTTTTAATACTTTTTTGAACTATTTATAATTGCCTCATTGCTGTTATATATGTATTTTAAGTTATTTTAATGCCTGTTGTTTGCTTAGGTCTATTTTTATTACTTAAAAAATATATATAATTATCCAGTCACTAGATTAGTGATTAGAATTGAGTAAAATAATTGTTAGTGACGGTCTTATAGAATGTAATTTTAATTAGCTTTATATATAATTATATATGTCTGCATTTACTTAAGCTAGGCAAACTTGTGTGTGAAAATAATGGACTTACATTCCAGTAAAGGGATCATTCTGTCATGAGCTGTTCATCTGCTCCCCACACACACACACGCACACTGGTACTCGGCAGGACAGGGGTCTTTCTTAATTAGAGTGTGCCAGAGCAATTAAAGTCTTTGTGCTTGACTAGGCCGGTCTGACACATTCTCTCATTTCAGCTCGCAAAGACGGTCCACAGAGAGAACAAGCTCACAAATTCTCTCTGTTTCTCCAGAAATAATGAACCTACTCTATCTTCTATCACTTTAACTATCAGTCCTGCTAAAGTCCTTTCATGAGCCCACCGTGTGTGTGTGTGTTCAGAGGCTCTCTCAGTCCTGTAATCTTTTTCTCTCTGTAATCAGCAGTTTTTTAGGCGCTGCCTTCATCTCCTCTGCTTTTTTTTGCTCTAATGGCACATCTTCTTTCTTTTAACCACTATTAGAGTTTAATGATTGAATGAGAAAAAAATTAGAAGAATGAGTTGAAGTTGAACTTATACCTTGTTCTTTGTTCTACCATCTAACCTGACTAGTTCAAGGCGAAAAACATATTTTTTTCAGTTTTCCGCTAATTGTTCAATCAATAATATATACAGTTTGTTCAAAATAACCCTAAAGCTAATAATAGAAACTCCTCGTTCGATCTGTGGAGCACATGGGATCTGAGAAGCATAAAAAGCGCATGGGGGAGGAAACTTATAAAATGCAATATGGAGACTAATTAGAAGCTCTCCGTGAAGACAAGCCCATTTATCTAACAGCCGAGAGGGATTTTTGTGTCCGTGGGGGAAACGGGAAATCACACGGGAGGAGAAAAGGCCAGAACACCCTTGATATTTGCGTATGTGTGAAGTAGGGAGCTCCGTTTGCATCCAACTGGAATAAAACCAATACATCTTCTGGTTTTATGTGCGGAGTCCGCCCTACGCAGACTCCCATGATTAAAGAAAAACAAAGAGAGATTCCCCTGTTATCCGTAATTCCTCCAGCCATCTGACAGGAGCAATTAATGTTTGACCTGAATTCCCTTTTGACGGAGAAATGAAAATATGTGTATGCAGGACTCTGAGCTGGGATCACAGGTCCCTCTTATTAGCTCTGATGGGCCCCGACACGGAATTCTGCCTCTGGAATATGGAATGAGGGGATGGCGGCTGTCGGCGTGAACCTGGAATTCTGGGAGGGAATATTCTAGTCTTTTGATTCTACTGTGCTCATTTGTTCTGTACTGTTACTTTTCTCCTCCTGTGTGAACCTGGAATTCTGAAAGGATGGGAATTCTGTTCTCTTTTTCTCTCCTTCTCACAAAAAAAGGAATTTTGGAATTTGGAATTCTCTAAACCCAGAATTCCTTCGGGCTAATGGGAATGAAAATGTCAGAGGTTGGAATTGGGAAAATTGAATTATTGTGATTGTTTAGATATTTAACACATTCTTGTTATTTTTATTTTTTAGCTATATTTCAATCTAAAACTATTAAAAAGTAATGTTTGGTCATTGAAATAAAGCTGAAATACAATATACGTTTTACATGAAAACTTACACAAAATTGAGAAATTCTGCCTTAATAACTTGATAAATAAATAAATACAAATAATAATACTGACAAAAGTATGTGACATCATAATGTTTTAGTAATTTTATGTGCATTTGTCATTTTTATTATTGTTTCTCTATTATTTCTATATAGCTCTAATGTAGTTTTTATTTATTTAAAGCTTAAGTGGTAGAACTACCAACAGTAATGTTATATTTAAAAAAAATGAAAGCTATATAGAAATAATAATTGTAAAAATAATAATAATAATGACAAAAATGCATAACAAAATTACTAAAATTTAAAATGAAAATGAAAAATATACAAATAAAAGTGAATTAATCGTGATTAATTGCATTCAAAATTAAAGTTTTTGTGTACATTATGTGTGTGTGTACTGTGTATATTTATCATGAATATGTAAAGATACAGACATATAGTATATATTTTGAAAATATTTACATGTATTTACATGTATATAGTAATATTCATATAATTCATATAGAAATAAATTTAATGTCTAAACATAATTTTTTTCTTAAATATATACATGCATGTGTGTGTTTATATATGCATAATAAATATACACAGTACACAAACACACATTAACGATTCACGATTAATCGTTGCCCAGCACTATATAACAATATCATGTTAGAATTGTGTGTGTCCACATGTGTGAGTATGTGTGTGTGTGTGTGTGTGTCACATGTGATTTCTTAGATATGGCTGAGCGGTAATGACCTGCCAGGACGGACTCACACACACACACACACACACACACAAGTCAATCCATCCACATGACATTCCTAGTTACATTCAGAGAAAAGTTGCCCAAGCATCCTGGCTTAATTATATGAGTCCTTGTGAGTCTGTGTGTGTGTGTGTCAAGCGGTAACGGGTCAGGCTGAGATGTTTTTGGTGTCTTAGGGTAAATTGCTCGACTGATTGACGGCTCTCTCCCCCACCCAGGGGTCATTCCAGGTCCCCATCCACTTAGCGGCAGAGTCTGCCACCTCGTTCTCCTACAAACAAAACAGCATGGAAGTCTTTGCCCCTCGGAATTCAGATCACACTTGCTGTTATTGATGTGAGGGGTCTGTGTGCGCACATGTGTGTGTTTTCAGGTCAGGGGTGACAGCTGTAGGGCCGCTGTGCTTCAGGTGTCACGCTGGACCCTGGAGGTCGCGATGTCATGCCCGAAATGGTGGCTGAAGTTATTGGACACACAAGGGTCGAGGGTCGTGATGAGGTAGAGGGATATATGTGGAGTTCAGCATCAACTTTAAGTGAACTAATGAGTGTGTGTGTGTGTGTGTGTCTGCACATGCTCAAATAAGCTAGAGACAAATTATTACCGTTTCCTTTAGCCAATAGTCTGATCAGTCGCCAGTGGATTTGTCTTAGCATTTGACTCTTTCTTTACAGTGAACAAACTTGTACTAAAAATGCAGGTGTCATTAATAATTCTCTTTTCCATGCTCTCATCCCTTGATCTTCTCTTTGCTCATTTTTTCCTTTTTGGAGGTTGGTTTTTTTACAGACAGGTCTGTCAGAGCGAGCTTTGAACAAGTGCTTGGACAGAAAACAGACGTGCATTGGATCACAGAAGTGTATTTCTTAGTTTTAAAGAGGATTTACAGTTGATTTCTCACTCATGATAATCTATTAAAAAAGGTTGCTCTTGTCTCTCTTTCTGCTGCTCTATAGGTCTGTCTGACATTCTGTCTGTTTGTTGCTCTGATGCTGTTGCTCTGTCTGTCTCTCAGTCTATCTCTCTGTTTTGTCTGTCTTTCAGTCTCTCTGTCACTCTGTCTGTCTGACTTCTGTCTATCTCCACATTCTCTGCTTACAATCTCTCTGTCACTCTGTGTGAAATTCTGTCCGTCTCTCTCTGTATGTCTGTCTGATGCTGTGATTGCTTTGGTGCTCTGTCACTTTATCGGACACTCTGTCTCTATCTCTCTGTCGCTCTCTCTGTGTGCCTGTCTGACGCTCTATCTGTATGTTGTCTGTCTTGCAGTCTCTGTCACTGTCTTTCTGATGCTCTATCTGTCTGTCTGACGCTCTGTCGCTTTCTATCTCTGTGTTTCAATCTCTGTCTGATGCTTTGTCTGTCTGTCTGACACTGTCTGTTGTCTGTCTTTCCATCTCTGTCACTGTGTGTCTGATGCTCTGTCTGTCTATCTCTCTGTTGCTCTGTCAGTCATTTGTCTTTTAATCACCCTGACATTTTATGTCTCTCTGTCTATCTCTCACATTATCTGCTTTTAATATCTCTAGCACTCCATCTGCCTGTCACTCTGATGCTCTGTTGCTTTTTCTGACACTCTGTCTGCCTGTCTCTCTATCTCTCAGTCGCTCTATCTGTGTGTCTGATGCTCTGTCTGTATGTTGTTTGTCTTTCAATCTTTTTGTCACTCTGTCTGACACTGTCTGTTATCTGTCTGTCAGTCTCTGTCACACTGTGCCTGACGCTCTATCTGTCTGACACTCTGTCTTTTTCTATCTCTGTGTTGCTCTATCTGTGTGTGTGATGCTCCATCTGTGTGTCATCTGTCTTTCAATCTTTCTGTCACTCTGTCTGTCACAATCTGTTTTTTTTTTTATCTCTGTCATTCTCTGTCTTTCAGTGTCTGTCACTCTGTCTGTCTGATGCATTATCCATCTATCTGTCTGTTGTCTGTCTTTAAATCTCTGTCACTCTGTCTGTCTGATGCTCTGTCTGTCTCTCTCTATGTCTGTCTCTCTCTATGTCTGTCTGTCTGACGGACGCTCTCTCTGACACTCTATCTGTATGTTGTCTGTCTTTCAGTGTCTGTCACTCTGTCTCTCTGACACATTATCTGTCTATATGTCTGACGCTCTATCTGTCTGTTGTCTGTCTTTCAGTCTCTGTCACTCTGTCTGATGCTCTATCTGTCTTTCTCTCGCTCTGTCTGTTGTCTGTCTTTCAGTCTTTCTGTCACTGTCGCTCTGTCTGTCTGACGCTCTATCTTTCTGTTATCTGTCTTTCTAACTCTCTGTCACTGTCTGACACTCTGTCTGTCAGTTACTCTGTCTGTCTGACACTGTTGTCTTTCTGGCTATCTGTCTGTCTGTCTAACTGTCTCTCTGTCTGTCTGTCTGACGCTGTCTGACATTTCAGTGTGCATACTACTAAGTTTTTTAGTGTGTATTCAAATCCAAAACATTCTCTTGCTGTTTATTTTAGTATTAGATTGGTATTAAGTGGTTTATTGTGAGGAGTTCAGCACAGCGAGGTCTTTCTGTCCAGAGTCAGGAATGTGGTAATGGATTTTAACAGTGTTCCTCTGTTAGCGCTGACTTCACCATGACAGATTTGAGCTATGAGCTTCAAACATTGGACTAGGGGCTGGAGACGTGTGTGTGTGTGTGTATGTGTGCATGTGTGCCCATTAACCTGCTGTGTGATGGATGGGACAGGCCTGGGTGAAGGTGGGGGCACGGCGTGTGTTTGCTGTGAGTTTGGGTGGGGATTTGAGCGGAGACAGAGACCTGCTGCTCTCAAGCCCGCTGCTAATAAGGTCCACGCTGCAGGGCTTATACCGTCACTCTGCAGGAGGTCTCTCTCTCTCGCTCGTTTCGCTCTTTTTAATTAATACGATTCCATATTCCTTGCTGTATATATCAGTTTGGCTTTTTCAGTGCTGAGTTGTGAGGTACGAACAGCTCAATCCATCACATAGGTGCAGACCATCGCCGTCTCCATCAGAGGAAACAGTTATGGGTGACTTATGGCTTTCCTGTGGTGAAAACGCACCATGCAGAGACGAAGCCAAAAAGCAGATCTATACCTCATGAGGGAGAAATAATACTGCAGAAAGGTGGATGGAGTAACCTTTTAACCTCTCACACTGTAACGTTTAGGTGTCAAAATCACTTCAAGTTTATAAATTGCCATAAGACCGAGTCAGTAGGTTCACCAGAACTAGAAACCCACAGTCAAATAATGGGTAATCTGATTTACATAGGGATTCTTTCATAATAGACATGCGGATTCAGGGTTGAGCAAGAAGAATTCCTTGGATCAGTTCAGAACAGCCAGATACATCTGAAAGGACAATCTGTGCTGGTAAGGTTGGTTTAGTGGTTGTTTGGTATTGGTTTACCTAGTTGATGAGCTTTCAGTTTTCGCTGGTAGTGTTGATTTATGCTGGTTAGTTTAGAGCTGGTCTAGATGGCTAATAGGACTACCTAACCAGGAATTCTGGTTCAGGCTGGTTTATGCTGGTTAGTGCTCAACTGGTTTTACTTACGCAGCTAGTAAAAGTCCCTGCTTAAAAGATGAGTTGTACCACTCAGACTGTTGTGATAACTTAAATAATAACTTTGGTAATGCTAGTTTGCTACTGGTTTAGCTTGTAGACAAGCCATATTTTACACCTCACCAAAGGATGTAATATTAAAAAACTTTTGTAATGTTAATTTTTATATTTTTGTAATGGTGATTTTCATATTTATACATGCATTTAAGGTTGTTTTATTCTGGTTGTTGCCACCGAAAGTGTTTGTTGATAAGCATTACAAGTTTTGGAATCTATTTTTTATTATGATCGTTTTTATGAAGGTGCTTGTGAAGCCTTGCAACTTTACAAGTAATACAACATCCAAAAATATAGTAAATATACAGTTAGGGTCAAAAGTTTACACCTTGTAGAATCTGCAAAATGTTAATTATTTTCCCAAAATAAGAATAATCATACAAAATGCATGTTATTTTTTGTTTATAAGATAATAACCTGAATAAGATGTTTCACATAAAAGACATTCACATATAGTCCACAAGAGAAAATAACAGTTTAGTTTATAAAAATGACCCTGTTCAAAAGTTTGCATTCACTTGATTCTTAATACTGTTGTTACACAGCTAAACTGTTCTCTGTTCTTCAGAACAATCCCTCAGGTCTCATAAATTCTTTGGTTGTTCAGCATTTTTATGTATTTGAATCTTTTCCAATGATTGTATGATTTTGAGATCCATCTTTTCACAGTGAGGACAACTAAGGGGCTCATATGCAACTATTACAGAAAGTGCAAACGCTCACTGATGCTCCAGAGGGAAAAACAATGCATTAAGAGGCAGGGGATGAAAACTTTTGAACAGAATGAAGGTGTTTACGTTTTTCTTATTTTGCCAAACTATATATTTTTTTCATTTAGTACTGCCCTTCAGAAGCTACAGAAGATACTTACATGTTTCCCAGAAGACAAAATAAGTTGAATTTACCCTGATCTTCAAATTTCAAAAGTTTTCACCCCTTGGCTCAATGCATTGTTTCCTTCTGTAATAGATGCATATGAATCCCTCAGTTATCCTTGGTGTGAATAGATGGATCTCAAAATCACACAGTCATTGTTGGAAAGGGTTCAAATACACAAAAATGCCGAAAAACCAAAGAAACTGTGGGACCTGAAGGATTTTTCTGAAGAACAGCGAGCAGTTTAACTCATCAGGACAAACAAGGGACTCATGAACAGCTATCAGCAAAAATTCAATTATTATTTTCTTGTGGACTATATGTAAACATCTTTAATGTGAAATATCTTATTCAGGTCAGTACTAAATAACATGCATTTTGCTGGCTAGTGCTAGTTTGATATTCTTGCTGGTAATCGAGGTTAAAAACCTGCACTAAGAATAGTGTTAAAACTTCTCAGCTAGTCATCTTTGTTAGGTATCAAGGCACGTCTAGACCACAGTCGGTAAGATGCTGAATAATCCTCTAAGATGTTTTGCTAAAGTCTACATTGAGTCTGTACAGGAGACGGATGACAAACACACCCACCAGAGATTTCCTGCAGTGTCGGATTTGGATAAACCTTAAAAACCATTCGTAAGAAAGAACGAACTCCACAGTAATGGAAATGGGACAAGACTTACAGATGCAACTTGGCAAAATATGTGCGCTTCAAAGAGTTCTCCCCTGCCTTTGTCTTTCATCTGTTCCAGCGAGTGCTGCCGCGCATCTTCGCAGCAGATATGGATGATAATTAGACGTGCAAACTTTAGGGGAACTCATGAAGGATGTTTTGCTTTTAATAATTTTCTTTGTCGGCACAAGAAACAACGAAACAAATACCATCGATGGCTGACAGCACAATGGAGGGTTCATAATCTTATTTCCTTTGAAAGTCTCGCAGCCAAATGACTGAGCTGTGCTGTCAGCACCTGTGCGCTAGAATGATGATTATCCTTCTTAATTTCCTTTTTGTTTGATAGTTTGTTCATCAGTGTCACGTCAGCGTGTTTTTTCTGCAGCTCCGGGGATCCTGGAGGGATACGGTTTACGAGAACAGCAGGGAGCCAGATCATATTTTTAAAAGACGAAAGGCCTTGTGAGTGACAGATGGAACATTCTGATCATGTTTCCATCCACGTAATGGTTTTTGCGTCGGTCAGAAAGGCCTGGAACGGGTGCGTTGCCCATCCAGAGCTTTCAAACATACCCACGTCACCCACTTATTTCTTAGTCCCTTTATTTTCGAATCAATAACCGAGCGCTCGCCGCTTGGCCTTTTATTCTCTTTCTTAAGTTGAAGGAAACAGAAATGGCTGGAGAGTGATTTGTTTATATTTTTTGTATTCAATGCACGTCATACATTGCGTTTCTCAGATGCATGAATGATAATGTTGACAGATTTATCTGTTAGATACATAGCAGTGAACACATGACTGAGTCATTATAGTTAACTGAAATTGAAAGTAAAGTCAAAACAATTAAAAACATTTTTGTTACTTGAAATAAATAAACATTAACTAAAATAAAATAAAATTAAAATAATATTTATTATTTTCTTTGCCTAATATGTGTGTGTACTGTGTGTAATTATTATGTATATATAAACACAAATTAATGTATATATTTAGGAGAAATGTGTTATTTATGTACAGAACATTTTTATTTATATAATATAAATTATGTAAAAATTATTATAAATTTAATTTATAATAATAATGATTTAATACTAAATTTAAGTTCATAAATTTGAAAAATTAATACAACTCCATGGACACATAAATCTAAATCCAAATATAAACACATGCACAAACACAAAACTACGACTAAACATGCAAATTAAATTAAAATGTAAATTAAATTATTTAATTAAAATAAAAAAATATATAAAACTGATTCAAAATATCTCTTAAAAAAAATCTACATTTTATTAAATTACACTAGCATTTGTTCATTTTTAGACGGAAATTTTTAGACACTGCACAACAGTTATATACTAAATATTTAAAAAGTTTGGCTTCGTTTTTGAAATCAATTTGTTTAATAATCATTCTGTTTTATAATGTTAAGGACGTTTTTTAAAGTATTGTTAAAGTCAACATATTGTAGTATCTAATATTGTGAAACGTAGCATTTGAAATGACATTTTAAAGACAAAATGAAGTGTTGTGTTGTTGTAGGGAACGACTGCTAGTTAAGTTGGCTTGATGATTTCCTTTGTTAATGTTACTTTAGAGAGCATAATTTACAGGTTTAACAGAACGAGTATTTTAAAGTTGTTAGGCTACTGAAATGTTTACAACACCTATTTATAGCTTAACCTTTGGAGCCTTTTAAGACGATAGTACATTATCTGCCAGTCTTAAAGAGCGATTAGCGGGTTAAGCCAGGCTTTCTGAGGTGATTCATGCATCGCTTGCCAATATATAACAATAAGACCCCTCTTGGCAGCTCTTAGTAAACAGTGTATGCAATATCTCATGCTGGTAATGAAACATTGATTAGACAAAGATCACAGCATTGATTCTGACTCACAGAGACTCACACCACAGCAAGAGCACACGGATCTATGGCAGATGCCTTCAGTCTGACTGACGGATAGAGGGAAATCTGATGAAATGCCTTCTTGTCACATTTCAATACTGATATGTCTCATTTTGGCTGCATTCGTGTTGCACCTACACCCTGTTTGCGGTAGATCTTGAATCTTTCTGTCAGTTGGTCTGTTCCAAAACAAGCTTGATTTTGTTTGATTGTGCCAAATTCTAAAGCAGCATGACATGTATACTACATAGACAATGCAATCCCAGAATGCACTGTAATCTCAGTGAAAGAAATATATATATATAACTAATAAGATAGAGATTTTTGTTTGTTTTTTAATAATAAATGTATTTACAATTGACCAATTTTATCCAAAATGACTTTGTAAGTCTCTTCTATTTGAATTACAAGAAATGTACACTTTAAAAAATATATAATCAATATGTCATGGCAACATGTTTGTTGTTGTTTGTTTGTTTGTTTTCCATTACATTAACACATCAAAATATTATGTACAATTTCAATTTTACTTAATTTATGCAAAGATTCAACTTGAATGAATTTATTTATTTATTTATTTATTTATTTATTTATTTATTTATTGTCAGTTTATTTTCAGTTTGTCAGCTTAGGTTTTTAAGTTGAAGTAGGTGGAAGTTTATTTTATTTATTTACTTTTATTTATTTATCTATTTCAATAGTGTACTTATAAAAAAAAAATAAAAAAACTTGTTAAAGCAACCAACAAACAAATAAATGGTAGAGATTCTTTCTAATGATAGGAACTTTAACTTACCAAATTAATTTGACTGATTACAATTTAAATTTTTAAGTAATACAAGATCCAAAGGTATTTATTTATTTTATTATTTATTTATTTATTAGTATTAATATAATTTGAAATGTCTTGGCAACTTTGATTTTTAAGTTATTTTTATGTTTATATATATATATATATATATATATATATATATATATATAAAGTGAAATTAAAAATCAAATTAATTTGATAAGTTTAATTTTTTTTTACATATTATTATATTTATTTATTTTTTTTTTAATAAGTTTGATATAATTTGTAATGTTTTGCCAACTTTAAGTTGAAGTAGGTGGAAGTTTTTTTTTTTTAATAGTCTACTTATAATTAACAAACAAACAATAAATCAACCAACCAACCAACAGACAAATAAATGGTTTTTTTTTTTTTTTTTTTTTTTTTTTTAAGATAAATATATTTGCATTTATGCATTTG